>KZ111547.1:47852-300080 GCA_002120315.1 Hypoxylon sp. CI-4A | reverse complement strand
TATTTTTCCCTTCAACCCCCGAGCCGTCCGTGCTTCGGTGTCCCCCGGTCTTTGCTTCCCAGCGCTTGCTGGGCTTGTTCACTCTAGTCCCATGGGGCTCCGCAACTTCGCTCATGGCTGACGTTTGGCTTGCCCTGGGGGTACTGGGATGTAGCCAGGTAGGGATGGTGTAGAGTAGAGAGGCAAGAGAGAAAAAAAAAAGCGAAGAGACAGAAAGCGAGACGAGGCGAGTCATCACCGATGGCGGAACCCTTTGGTCAGCAGAACTAATTAGCTAACCTACCTAGCTAATAAAGGGTCTTCCTCTGTTTATTAGATCTCGTCTAAAATATCTACTAGCCTACACCTACATAACCCTAAGTGTTACTCACCTACCTACTTATATACCTACCCTACCTTACCTCTTTGCTTTATTCCTTTTACTCCGTTACCTGTTCCTGTTCCCGTTCCTGTTCACGCGCGCGCGCTCCCTCAGTTCACAGGTCAGAAATCCATCCAATGGGCTCCTCCAAATACTTCGGCCTCCAAGGCCACGCGTTGAGCCGGCTGCAGACGGCCCTCATCGTCGCGCCGTCCTTCATACTGTTCGGGTACAACCAGGCGGGCATCGGCGGTCTGATCACAGAGGACAACTGGGTCGCGACCTTCCCCGAGATCGACACCGTGCACACCACGGGCGCGGACAAGAGCAAGAAGACGACGCTCCAGGGCTTCGTGGTCGCCGTCTTCGTCATCGGCGCTCTGTTCGGCGCGCTCTCGTGCTCGTACACGGGCGATAAGTTCGGTCGACGAAACGTCATCTTCGTCGCCGGCATCTGCACCCTGATCGGCGAGATCCTGGAGGCTTCTTCGTTTGGCCTCGCGCAGTTCATCGTCGGCAGAATCATTACTGGTTTGGGTGTTGGTCAGCTGAGCTCGCTCGTTCCCGTCTGGCAGAGTGAGACCTCCGGCGCCAAGAACCGTGGTCGACACGTCGTCTTGGACGGCTTGTTCATCTGTCTTGGTTACGTCCTCGAGTCGTGGATCGATCTCGGCTTCTTCGAGATCAAGACCGGTCCGGCTACCTGGCGCGCTCCTATCGCTATCGCGTGCGTGTTCTCGATCGTGCTTATCCTTTCCATCTACATGTTCCCCGAGTCGCCTCGATGGCTTGTGATGACCAACAAGAACGAGAAGGCCCGCGAGAACTTGGCCATTCTTCGGGGTCTTTCGCAAGAGTCTCCTGAGGTTTTGGACGAGCTGTCCGGCATTGAGCATTCCCTCGAGATCACAGCCGATGCGGCTAAGCTAAGCCAGATCCTTAAGATGGGCGAGGACAAGCTTTTGTACCGATTCGGACTCTGCATCGTTTTGCAGTTTTACCAACAGATGTCGTAAGTACTCAACCTACTTATTTTAAATATTACATGAGGAATAGAATGTTAACAAGAAGCCGCACAGTGGAAGCAACCTGGTCAGCGTCTACGCCCCGATTCTCTTCCAGCAGAACCTCGGCCTGGGCAGCGAATTGTCGCGTATCCTATCTGGTGGAGCCCTGACGTGGAAGTTCCTATCGTCGTTCCTAGCCTTTATCACCATCGATCGGTTTGGCCGTCGCGCCGTCTTCATCTTTAGCGGTATTGGCATGTCGTGCTGCATGATCGCGCTCGCTATCGCCACCTCGTTCCCCACGACCAACCGATCCGCGCAGATTGCTGCCGGATGCTTCATTTACCTATACAACACATTCGTGCCCATCGGATTCCTCGGTGCCAATTTCTTATACTGCACTGAGGTTGCGCCTCTGCGGTTGCGAATGGCCATGAGCTCGATATCGACCGCCAACCATTGGGCATGGTAAGAGGCTCTCTCTCTCCCCTCTTTTCCAATTCTCTCTATTTTGTAGTTGGGCATATTATTAACATGAATACTGCAGGAACTTCGTTGTCGCTATGGTCACACCGACAGCCATCAACAGCATCGGCTGGCAGTACTACATCGTGTTCGCGGTCATCGCAGCGTGCGTTCCGCTCTCGGTGCACTTCCTATTCCCCGAGACCATGGGTCACAGCCTCGAGGACATGGACCTCATCTTCAAGGAATCGCCATCGGTCTGGGGAACGGTCGCGTTCGAGAAGAAGCAGCGCCAATTGATGATGACGCAGGAGCTCTCCGAGAAGGCGGGCGTTGAGGCCGGTAAGCCTGAGCACGCCGAGAACTAGGTCTTGAATACCTATGAAAAAAAAGCTAGGCCTTGTGTGTTTCTTGGATTTTGCTGCTTGGAGTTGCTGGTTTGAATGGAGCCGACGTTTTGATGATGAATATTGCCTATCGTTGTTACGGGTTTATGAGATATACGTTTTTTGAAGTAGATATTTGTCGCATACATACACCTACTACATATGTACATACAAAGAAAGTCAGGGTATAGTGGCGCAAAGCTATTCTTGGAATAGAGAACTTGTTGAATACCTGGATATGATGTCCGAGTGTATTTTGTGATCCATGGTTGTTTGCCGCGGGTTCCGAGGCCAGCGCCAGCGCCAGCGCCACCATTCATGGTTGAGAGACAGACCGTATGTAGCCCGACAACGTCTCAGGTTTTAATCTTCGGATAGACCATGACATGTACTGTATATACCATATAACATGGCACTTTTGTTAGTAGTGATAACCCCCTATTTGATGCAATCTAAGGCAGCCTTGGTATCAAGTAGGATATTTTCCTACGGCTTGAGGAATATAATTGGTTGGGTGGTACCTAATAATAACTCACGACCTCGATGTGTGCATAACATCAACCCTTGTATGGCTGAATTTGATGAGACTGAGACATCTCACAGAACTTGACAACTTGTCTTTATGATCAAGAATACTAGGGGGTGTTTGTCTTTGTGGCAAGATATAAATAATGACAGATATGTTGGTTGTGGTTCACAGGTATCAGCTTGTGCATGTGGTGAGATGCAAAGGGGAAGGATAAGGATGGAAGTTTAGTGGTTAAAATAATAATGCTCGAAGCTACCTACCTAGGTATACGGAATAAAAGCATAATCCAAGACACTTATGACTTTATGCACTTTCAAATACACAATTATGGGCCAAAAGAGTTGTTTGCTACAGTGGCAGAGTGGTTGGTTCCCCCGAGGCAATCAGTGTTGTTAGCGCTATTCTTAGTGGGGTCTGCCAGCTGGAACGGTGCCTGATTTCGAATTGAGAGGGCAAGAAGCATCGCGAAAGTCAACATCCAAGAAACTCAGCCAAGCTCAGCCCCGAACGGTGACGCATGCCATAAATTTTATGCTGCGCTGTGCTGGCCTTGACCTGACTTTTACTTTTACCACATGACCAACGGATTTTAAGAGCATAATAATTTATGTACCTACCTATTCAACATCACTCGGAAAATCGGGTCGTACGAACATAGCGACATTTGAGCTGAGCCTCCGCTTTGCTCTGTGAATATTTGGTTCCGGGTCTTGTCTTGTCGCCGTGTCCAGCAATCCCTGCCCGACCTCGTAGATATATTTAGACTCAACCCAACTTTACGGTCAAACCTTGAGTCGGCAGACATTTATTGTCTACACGAGGTGGCGCGATCGATTAAAGTTTACTAAGTCACCGGCGACATTTCACGCCCAGAGGCAACAACTTAATCCATCCACTTCAGTATATTTACCTACAGACGGGATTTGGCATTAGACGAAGAATCTCACGATCTTGGTGGTTTACAGCAAACCACACAAACTAATTTACGATGATGGATGAGCAAGTTGAGGCACGTTCGCTTGCCTCGCTTAATTACCTGGCTGCCAATCCGCCTCAATATCCGAAGAAGCCTACTGAAGAAAAGCAAGATCCAATTACTCTATACATCTCACGAGTACCAGGCACAAGAGGTAAGTTTTAATCACTAATCGACCCAACTATTCACACATTTCTAGTCTGACATCTAATGCAGACATAATTCTCTCAACTTTGAAGCCTCAGGTCAAGAACGTCACAGCAGAGGATGTGGCTAGTTCATTATATTATGTTCATCTGAACACGCCTGAGGACGAGGCTTTAATACCACCTCCTAACCAGACCAAGTCATCCTCGTCTCCTAGAACGAGCGAGGATAGTGCCAGGTCAGGGAATCAGATTCATAGGAAACCGGTGCCTGGAACCTCAAGTCTTGCCTCGTCACGTTTGGATGACAACATACCGCCACCACCATCTGGTAAAGAGAACCAGGGACCAGCACAGCAACCAGCACGGAGGCCAATTCCGCAACCTGGACCAGCTCCATTATCTCAAAGACCGTCAGAAAATGTGCGCCCATCTTTATCAGTGAAACGGAAACCTGTAGGGCCTAGACCGGGTCCCGCAGAATCTCCCGACAGGAACCTCCAGCGATTAACAATCCACGACCAACCTCCTGATTATCAACCTAGACTAAGTAGTGAATTTCTCCCACCATTACCGCCACGACCTAGTGAACTCCCGGACCCATCATTCGACGCGATCGCTAATGGGCGGTCACCATCACCAAAATCACCTACCAAGCAACGTCGCTTTACGCCTTTTTCTCTAACTCTCATAAGGAGGGATCCAAGTTCGGGACAGCAATGGAATGTCGGAAAAGTGGCATCTTTCCAGTTAGAAAACCCCGAAGTCATCACCGATGAGAAACATCATCATGCTTCTCCGTCTATCATGATACACCTCGAGACATCCGGATATGCCAAATTCAGGGGCATGCCAACAAATCCACCGCCGGATATTAGGGCAAGTTTAGATATACGCCCCGGCAGTGCATCATCCTCACAACGATTCCAACTACCCGAAATGAACGGGCCAACAACAGCTTTGAAAGCCTTTGAGCGTCAAGTCGTGATGGCATACTCAAGATCTTTCACGGCTACTATACGAGATAAACTCCACCATCATCGAAACCCCTCCGACGAGGATCGAGCAATCTCACCCACCGCGCTGCCTCGGCACGGCCGTCACGGTAGCGGTGCGTCAATCGTATCCTTTGGCGGCGACTTCGACGGCAGCGAAGCCCCTGTAATCACGCAGCCCGCCGCCGGTCTGAAGCCCCGGGGCTACGTGTTCCATAGCCCGTGGGGTGGGCGCTGCGAATTCGAAACTGGAAACGCCGGGCGCAGTCTCAAGTGCAGACATGTCTTACCCAGTTACACCGGACCAGTGTTTAACCCACTTGTAGACGGTCAGGAAACTAGCAACGGCGGTGGACACAGGCCCAAGGGTCAGCTGATCAGCGAGCTCAGGTTCAATCTACCCAGTAGCGAATTGTTCACCGAAAAGCGAACTACGGAGGGGGGTGTCCGGGCCAGGGATCAGCTGCAGAGCCAGTTCAATCGCGTGATGCAGAAGGCGCAAGGGTTCGACCAGGACGATGATGATTACGATGACTGGCATCTTGACTTGAGTCTTGGTAGGGAGAAGGCCGGTGGTGGGAATAGAGGGAAGAGAGCTAAGATGGGAAAGCTGATTATCTTTGACGAGGGCTTGAAGATGATGGATCTCGTCATTGCTGCGAACGTGGGTGTCTGGTGGACCGCCTGGGAGCGGACCTACTAGACCAATTCGTCGACATCTCATACTATAATTCTTGGTCTTGCGAATCATCTGATGGTTGATTGTTGTGATAATGGCGGGGGTGCGAGCAAAAGTTAGAGGCGAGGGGATCTCAAACTGATGAAGCAATATGGAAAATAATACATAGACCGGCCTGCATATGATACCAACGGCGTCGAGAAGATTTCGTTGATTTTTTAGGGGTATTATAGCTACAAGGTGTTTATGAGGGAGGCTTGCATAACCTAATGATTCTTCGGGGGTTAATGAGGTAGAGTTTACATATACCACTCAAGTAAAGACCATGGGTTCAGGAACAAAGGAATACCTTTTTCATATATGTCGCCTAATCAGCATACACTTGGTTGAAGACTTGAGTGCTGCGCATATAGCTTCAAATCAACTCAGGTTACACACAACAATAACTGGCTTAGCAGAACAATATAGTTAAATATCCTCGTAATCCCGATACAACTTGATATTTCTTAGATACCTAGGTTGAGAAATCAATTTACCTTGTAGATTATTTAACATTAAATCCAAAGAATATCACGTCCTCATGCTCTGTGCTAATGGAGCATTTGAACATCAAGACATCTATACACGAAGAACTCGGCTATCCTCGGCCGACCCAACATGGTTCATTGTAATAGTATGTGGCTCACCCATTAGGTAATCTTTATCAAGCCACAATCCCCCACGAAAACCCCGATTGAAGAATCGAACTTGCGATCGATGCGAAATCGACAAGACAGACGGCAAAGGAGAAGAAAAAAAACGAGGAGCTATGTTTCCGACCCTGATACGACGGATGGCCGAATCGCCTCTCCCTCCCAAGCTGAGGAACGCGAACATGAAGCCCTTGACGGGGATATACAACAGCCGATATAAGCCCAAGAAGATCTGGCCGCCCGACTTCTCCAAGCTCTCCGAGAAGGAACAGTTTCGCTTCGAACGACGGTACAAGCGAAGGGTGAAGCTGGCGACGGCGCGACCTAGGTGGGATAAAGCTGTGCGGCTGGCGCAGTTGTCTAGCGTGACTTGTAAGTTGCTCATGCTGTTGTTCTGTTCGCAGATCAGGTGTTGGGTTGGAAATTAACGTGGATTCTTCGTTTTGTAGTTGTTCTGGTCTACTCTGTCTTGTTTATGGATTGGAACACGGAGAAGCAGCCGTTCCAAGGAGTAAGCTATATATATCCCATAAACTTCCCATTGCTATATATGTCCTGACCAAAGCATCTAGGTAAGAGACAAGTTCTGGGGCGTTTTCGGCGCCTTCTCGCCGGAAAAACGAGACGAAAGGAACAACCTCGACATAGCAACCATTACGAATTCTAAATGATCACATTCCTCTCTTTCTCTGTATAATACGAGCCTCGCATTGCATGGGTGGAGTTATTAGGAAGGACTGGGAAATACCCAACTGTTGTTACTTTTTTTACGATTTGTAGTAGAATATTGGAATCTCCCATTGAAAGACGATGCCACAGCGTACTGCTGAAATGCCTATGCCGTATCCGTAACCTATCCGCCTAAACTCCAGACACCGACTATACCATGCATGATGTAGCTCCATAGCTCCCGCTACACACGCGTGCGCGCGCATACGTCGTCAAGCAACAACAGCAATCACCGACCCGGCCACACGAAATTCCCTCCCATCCCAAGACCCGCGCCCAACCCAGTGCTCCGCGACTCGTTAACAGGTCTCTTGGCAACGGTGCCCTGGGCGCGCACACCCGCGACGATGCGATCCAGGTTCGTCTCGACGACGACGCCGCCGACGATCATCTCGCCGAGGGCGGCGTGCAGGGTCTCGAAGTTGAAGATGAGGTCGAGCTCGCACACGTTCTCGAACAGCTTGTCGAGCGACTCGACGTACACCTGGATGAGGTCGAGCAGGGCGAGCGGCGACTCGGTCGACGTCGAGATGACGATGAAGTACAGCGTCGCGTAGTGCCGGTACGTCACCAGGGACGGCACGTCGTTGTGCGGCTCCGACGCCGAGTGCGACGTCCCCGACGCGGCCAGGATGGGCGGCAGCGGCAGGAAGTTGCAGGCTCCGTCGGCGCGGTTCGACACCAGGGTGAAGATCTCGGAGATTAGACGCTGCTGGATGCTGGTTTCCTGTGCGTTGGGGGATGGGGTTTGTTAGTTTGGTGACTGGTATTGGAAGTGAAAGGTGAGAGGAGGGTTAGATAGCTTTGGTCATACGTACCAGCTGCGTGTAGAATTTCGTCAGCCGGGGCTGGCCCTGGCCGTTGAAGACCAGAACTGCGTTTATCATCGCGGACTGCTTATTGAGGTCATTGGTAGAATGGAGTGATGTGCTAGGTAAGGTAGGTATTAGCAGCTAAGAAGCTATGGATGTATTGAATAGACGGGATACGGCGTTATAAGATAGTGGGGCAGAGCTGAAGGGGGGGCACTTTTCGGCGGCCCCGATATTTGCATTAGTTTTGGGCTGTGTTGCGTCTGTGGCTGCTGAGAAGAGACGAGACAAGAAAGTGGGGTCTTAGTCAGAACTTGAAAGACGGAGAGATCCAATCTGGTCCAATCTTGGCCTTGGCGGGTAGTAACCACCGAACCGAACCTAAATAAAGGAAGCTGAAAGCCCATCACCCGATTTTCTTCCCTCCTTCTTTTTTTCTTCTTCTTCTTCATCTTCTTCCCAAATTCTCATTTTGGGAATCACTTAACCCCCCCGCCGTTCGCAGAAGGACGGCGTCAGTACAATCACCTTAGAGTACGAGACAGGTTTTCACCAGGCCTCGGGACGAGGTCACTTTATCATATCATCATGGCATCAGTCACGGCATTCTTCGCCTGCTGCGTCAGACTCCCGTCCTGCGAATTCAGAATGGGACGTCAACTCCTCAAATCAATTTAATTACAGTGATTGGGAGGGTTCCGCCTTAGGGCCGGCGGATCTCTTCGGATCATTGGGGGGTTCAACAATCGAACCTCCAGCTGGAGATTGGTCACTGGGGTTGAGTAATGACAATATCAATGCATTCGACTGGTCCCTCCCCGCCATGGACGGGGTAGGAGACCCTTTTATATTCGGGAACGATATGCAAGGTAACGGACAGTTAGATGGTTGGTCTCCTGATATTCCTAGGTACATCCGTGCTTATTCATTCCGCTAACACTATTAATAGCCTTGGAGACTTTACCTGGTGCCGACTTTAGCCCAGACCTCCTTTTCAATCAATCCCCAAACATACCTGCTCAACTTCCGCCAGAGTCAGAGGCAGGACCATCAGACCGGTCCATGTCGTCGCCGGAAATGCAGGCAGGATCTTCCACCGCAAGCCAGGGGCAGACGCCCAAGTCTCACCGGCGTTCCCCTCCCGCGGATCCCGTCACCGCGCTCAAGCGCCAGCGCAACAACGTCGCGGCGCGCAAGTATCGCCAGAAGCGAATCGACCGGATCAGCGAGCTGGAGGAGGAGCTTCGCGGCATCAAGGAGGAACGGGATGATCTACGACTTCGCCTCGCTCGTCAGGAGGCCGAGACGGCCGCTCTGCGGAGCATGCTGCAGTTGAATTCTGGGAAAGGTGCGAAGGGTTAGCGGAATCAGGCAATTGAATCTTGGGTTTTCTGGTAGTCTTAAAAAATTCAAATTGTTTATTTATTTTTTTTCTCAGACGATGTCGGCTCGTTACTTGTCCTCATGTGAGATCGCCCTTGTGATAAAGGACAGCAGAATGAAGTCGGCAGAGGGAACGTGGTTTGTCATTCAGGATATCTTGATGGAAGGTAAATTGTTGGTGTAGAGTCTTTCATACCGCGGTTCTATGCACATTGTGCCATATCAAGTTGAATTCAGTCGTAATTTAAGTGACTATCTAAATAACTTCCTATCTACATCTTGAATCTCAAGCTTCATATATACCCCATCTTCATTGGAGTTCATCATAGTCTATCATAATGAGTATCTTCTGAGCAAGAATGATTCATGTACGGCATCGCTCTCCCAAGTAGACATCCTCTCATCTTCACCAATATTCCCGCGAGCCTCCTCGTAGGTCCAGTCTGTAAGCACGCAGTACGCACCAAGCAGCGGCAGTCCCCGTTGTCAGGAGAAGGAGTGGGTCGGGATCTAACGGATCTGATTCACATCTGACGGGAAATGATCTACGATGAGCCATTATGATTCATTCTGTGGGGACGGGGTCGCATTGGCGAATCAGAAGCTGCTTTCGGTGGTTTGTGTCCACCGGATGTAACATGATGGTATTTCTCAGCGGATTCTAGGCTTAGCTAGATGCCCGTGTCCAAGGATGGCGTTTTTGAAGAAAGTAATTTTGGGATTTATTTAAACTTGAAGAGCCATTGATAATGTGTATTCTAGGAGACCAACCTCATAGGTAAGTAGCACCTAACCCTGTGCATCTAAAGGGATTTCTTAATATGCTCCAAGACTTTATGGCGAACCCAGTCATCTTCTAATTCCCAGTAAGATTTATCAGGACCCTCGACCGTAATAGGATTTTGTGGCACTTGAAAGCGGGGGTATCCGGATATAAGCTATTTACGATTTTGAAATCAAGGCTGGAAGATGTCGTAACACCTAGATACTCCCTACAAACCCTTCAAAATAATTAGTCCAGGCACGTTATTATAGATGAAGTAAGTAGGTTTCTACCTAACTATGTTAAGTCTATGTTGAGAAAAGGAGAAGATAGCATGTTTTCGGCCACCATACCATTGCTTCGTTCCCTTCGGTGAGCATCTATACCCAGACCAGTCTCCACTGCCATACTACCTAGTGATCCCGTGATCTTCGCGAAGGTCTTTGCTGGTCTCCGAGAAATGAGTATTTTCTATGACCCTGTTTTTTAATTGGCGTGTAGCTATCGAACCTAACCCTGTTATTCCGTGATCTGTCAGGTCGCGCCACACGAGAGTGTGATCTTTTGGAGTTTGACCCGGGGTGTTGGGATCCTACGGAGTTTGGATTGACGTCCCAATTTGGCTGGCAGAATACACCAAACTTCGTCTCCCGATCGTGCGAATAAGCTTTTACTCTGAACAAAGAGCTTTTCGCGCACCAATCTTTAGCAGCATCTTTGGAACCGAATATCACCACCATGCCCCTGAAAGTGCTTCGCAGGCCTACCATACCTTCTGCTGCCCCGAGCCAGACATGTTTTCCGTCCTTTGAAACGTGCGCGTCTTTGTTCTTTTCTAGATAGGCCTTGGCGCGATTTCGATCATGAAATCGGAGGCGGAACTCTCTCTTCTCAAAATCATATGAGAATTCCGAGTAGGACTTAGATGTAGATGGCTTTCTTTGGGGTCGATAGGCATGAACTTTCTGTTCGTGTCTTGGGCCTTGGGGTGGGACATGAAACATGGGCCAGCCCATCGTATCTTATACCTCCTGGATGGCTGGTTCGATAAGAAGTAAGCGTCCGTGAAATCGTATATATAGTCTCGGAGGAAGCTCTGTTTCGAGTTGGATTGGATAGTAGGTTAAGTTTGGGATGGAAAATTTTGATTATTTAAAATATTAACGGGGGTATGGGATGAAATTCTCGAATGTGCTCTGACATAAACTACCGTCGTCACAAGATCTTACTGGGTTTGCTGTGTTGTTTAATAGATACCGTGACAAGGGAAATGATGATTATCTACGGTCTCAAGTGACCTCAATTCTCTAAACTAAAAAGTCTGTAATCCTAGGCCCTATTTATGTCTAGTTCTCTTGTACAATCTCAGGTTAGAAATCCTACCTACCTACCTAGGTATATAGCCTCAAATCCAACTTCCAAACTTTCCCTTCCAAGCGCTTCTTTCGGTGTCTCCTGCAGTACATGTTTCTACTTCTCGGCAATGTGATCAATAATTTAAGTAGGGTTTATATCCAATAGCAATGAAGGTATTTCCAATATAAGCAGCCAAAGGGGGCTGTGGCTTGTATTTTTATGTATTGTGCTTATGGCTGTCAAGCTGAAAATATTTATCAAACAGGTAGTGAGGGGACTCACCCCCGCTTGGCCGCACCCGTCCTCATCATTTACCAATGTGTGTGGTCCCTTTTTGGGCAGGAAACCTCCACATGGATAGGCTGACAGAGAATATATCGTTTGAACTCAGTTACGTTTGAGAAGCCACCTTCATAGGGAATTGATTACATCAAATGATCCTGGAACAGCGTTAGGTAGTGTTTTCTCAATTGACTACCTATCTACAGTATGCAAACTTAACTCTCTAGATACTAGTCACCGTATTAAGGGACCAAATTCCTAACCCAAAAATAGATTGCGATACTCCTGTTAACAGGCCGGATCTGCCAAAAAAGAGGATACGAGGGTCACCCAAAGCAACGACATGGCAAATAACAATGGTACCAGGGGATCACATCATGGTCGTATGGCACACGATCACAATCAGCCAGAATCTGGTGAAAACGGGCCTGGGACTAACGTGAAACCTAGATGTATGTAATGATAAAGTCCAACTGCCCACGACAATGCATACCAACCAACCCATATTGCAGCTGCGATAGATCAGGATGAGTACGACCTCCGTAGGATGCTGGTCCGTCATTTCCAAGAAGATATATTCGAAGTATTCGAGAATCAGGGCCTCCTTTCGTTTTCACGAATCATTAGGCAGTATGTACCTGATTTTGGTAGTCGAACATCTCTCTCTGCTTCTGGTTACTAAGTATCGTACCTAGCTTGTTTGGTATCAAGCAAGAATATGATGAAGAGGCAAGAAGGCCCGAACGCCAAGTTGTGGTACGACTAAGCTTAGCAGCTCTTAATCGGATGCGAATGCGAAGGCTTCAGATCAAGCTAGCTGAAAAGATCACACGCATGCATTACTACGAGGAGTGGCCAGATGACTGGGAAGGCCTTCTGGATCAATATAGTATGTTCTCATACCATTGCTCATCAATCCAATCTGAACTAATGAACGGCAAAGTTAGCGCAACGCGTGATAATGATTATATCAGTACCTGCGTCGATCGAGGTCTAAATGATCCATTCCTCATCAGGAGTGAGAGATTTGTGGATTCTGGGGTTATCAACGGCGTTCTATCTGACATCCCATATGAAAGAAGAGAAAAGCTCCTTAGGCGGAGAGATGCACGCGGCAGGCCAAATTTCAATCTTGCTCCCCCTCTAGAGGAGAGTCCAGAAGCTATTGGGGGGACGCGAACTGAAAATATGCGGAGGTTGCGTACCAAGGCCTTCTACACCCGTATCCTGGCTTCCGTTGTGGTGGGTGCCTTTATTGTAGGCCCCATGTGGCTTATGATTTTGGTTAATACGCAGTTCGCATCGCTCATATCGGCATCTGTTTTTGTCTGCGTTGGTGGTGTTATAGCCGCCTGGACGTTGGATAGTCTTATGTCAGTCGTTTCAGTTACGGCGGCATATGCGGCTATTCTGGTGGTCTTCGTAGGCGCAAACAACGCCACGTCGTAGTTTCAAGATGGATAGAGCGAGCGGAGAGATTGACTTGCTTTGAATGGGAATCTTGAGAGTGGCTGGGAATCTATGAAATAGTGGTATTCATAAGTTGTATGTTAGGCACTCAACGTAGCCCCTATGCTGAGAAAAGGGGCATGTGACGTTAACACAGTGCACGCCGATATAGAGGTAGGCTGATGCCTTAATGATAATCTATGTTCTTCCTACATATTGTTACCTGTTAGGATGGAATCCATTCGGAATGCATCGTTGGTTGATATGGGGGAACTCACACGTAGTCAGGTTGAGCCCGTTTCCACTCCAGCAAAGCCTGCCTACACTCATCTCGTCTAAAGTCATGAGGCCAGCCGTACTCCTTGTAAATGAGCACCAGATCCTAGAACGCACATCATTAGACCAACTCTAAACCACGAGAGAGAGAGAGAGAGAGAGAAGCGTATTACCGTGGTATCCTCTGCCCACGTTCCATTACGTCGCGAGTCGTCATCCTTACCACCATTATCATTGCTCCCGTTATCGCTGTCTCCGCGTCCGTCCTCGTATTCATCTTCTCCATCGCTATCGTCGTCATAGTCTTCTTCCTCACCCTCTTCTATTTCGTCTTCTATCTCGTCTCCCTCTTCCCCTTCATTTTCGTCACCATCGTCATACTGTATCCACCCTGTTCGAATAGCAGACAACTTCTCGCTCGGTATGCCAAGCCATTCCATGCGCAAGTACTTTTGCCGCCACTTGTCAAGGAACTCGCGTATGGGCAAAGTCTCATCGCAGCATCGATCGCGCCAGCTCCGGGGATCACCCTCGGCGTAAGTGGGCTTGCACCTGTAGTACGAGGAGTAATATCTTGTCACCGTCCCGTCCGTCGTGTCTAGAAGAAGCACCCATTGCTCCCGATCCCTCCCTGCAGTGAGCTGGACCACCCACTCAGGCCATTCCCACCGCCCCCGTGAGTTGCTGTGCAGCCAGTGAGGCGCGCCGGGGTTGGGCTTTCTCACGAGACGCCAGTCGCATGCGAAGCACTCTGGCGCTATCCAGTTGAAGTGCTCTTCGATCTCACCCCTAATGTAGGGAAGGTGTCGAAGAAGTTCGATTACTTCATCCGGCTTGTGGATGTCCCGCTTGGCGAGGGACTCATTCGTGATTTCAGGCCAGCCGCCGGGTGGTGCATGGTCGATTGCGGTTGCGTCTATATGAGGCAGTCTGGCAAGAAACTCGTAAAAGTCAGTCAAGGCAGAAACGATTTCTTGCCCAGAGTAGTGCGCAGGTTCTTTCAGACGTGGATCAGGTGGTAGATTCAAGTTGGCCATGACAGTGGATGGCTGAGACTATGAGAAATCATGCACTCTTTTGGTGTCCTGTCGGTTCGAATAAACGAATGAACCGTACGGTGCATCATTTTGGAAATCTATAAAATGAAGAAGCTCCTTACTATACTGTCCGGTCTTGACCGCCTTGATCGGTCGGAATCGGCGATCTTTACAGGGTCCGAAGGAATCGAACACCTCTAACTCAGGGGCCTACAGTATTTATGGCTGGCCTCGCCCCAGAACTTCATGATTAACCGACTCATTCGTTGGCTTCTTTCTTCCGGGCTCCCCATCATGCCTGACTCTCTCATTGTCGAGCTGTCCTCCGGGATTGCTTCTAACGCGGCGAAACTAAACGACTACTTGACATCGCAGCCTGGAGTCTCGACGAAGTGATAGGGAAATCATCCCAGGTGGTGGTTACGGGTTTAATATCCAGGCGATAGATGTAGGGATCTTACGATGACTAAGATTCAGAATTCTCATGAGTAAGAGCTTATGATCATTCTCAAATTAGCAAATGCTGATTTCGGATTTCAGGAGACAGGTAAGCAACCAGCCAATCCCTTCCTATAGATTTTCGTAGTAGAGTGAGTTTTGTCATTCAAGAATGCTATAATTGTGAGGTAGAGAACTAAAGAAGTTGCTCTGCTGGGATTATTAATAAATAGGGGGGTCCCTCTCCGCTTATCGGCGGCGATAAGATAAGGAAACCAAACACGGCAACGCCGACGCCGATGCCGACCAACCAACCTTCCTCTCTCTTACTTCCATGTCTCATCTCATCCATCCATCCATCCAATTCCTCCTTGTTTGACAATAAAAATAAAAATAAATAAAAAGTTACAGTCTGCGTGGAGTAATTGGGTATGGCCAATGATGGCTTAGAATGGCGCAATATCCATCTTACCAATTAGGTATTCGGTGAGGGTAACCTTGCCGCTAAGACCTTGTCCAACAAGAGGAATCCTTTCATCATCCGATTGTAGTGTTATTATTTTTATTTTTATTATACCTATCCTCGCTCGTCTCAATCATCATGAGCACCGAGCCACTTCTTGCTGAGTCGCACGGCCGCCAGTATACTTCATCCGAAGCCATGGGTAATCAAAATGAGATTGAAGATGGTGTCTACGAGTCTTACCATCCGCATGACCATTCCGCCGATCTCGTCACCGACACCGAGTCGCGCGCCCTATCTCGCGGCCTGGCCCAGCGTCATCTTTCTATGATCGGTATCGCCGGTGCAATCGGCACGGGACTCTTCCTAGGACTAGGCGGCGCTATTCAAACCGGCGGACCACTCGGTGCATTATTGGGGTATGCCATCGTGGGCTTAATCGTGTGCGCCGTGACCTTTGCTTTGGGCGAGGTGTCAGCATTACTCCCCGTGACGGGCTCTTTCGTGCGACATGCCGAGTTTCTCGTCGACCCGGCTTTGGGGTTCGCCGTCGGTTGGAATCTCGTGTATGGTATCGCGCTGTCCATCCCCAGCGAGATCACGGCTATCTGCGTCTTGTTTACATTCTGGACCGAGGACGTCAATCCCACTGCTTATATAATGGCCTTCATCGTTTTGACGTTCCTTGTGGGAATTTCTTTCGTGCGCGTCTTTGGCGAGGTCGAGTTTGTGTTTGCTATACTCAAGGTCTTGCTTGTCGTTTTCCTTATCATCCTCGGTATTGTTATTGCTGCGGGTGGTATCCCCGGCACGCCCGCGATCGGATTTAAGTACTGGCATAATCCAGGTCCGTTCGTTGAGTATGTGGCCGAAGGCGATTGGGGTCGATTTCTTGGGTTTTGGGGTGTGTTGACCAGCGCCGTCTTCTCTTTCGCTGGTATTGAGTCTCTTGCCATGGCCGCTGCCGAGACGCGCAATCCGCGACGTGCGATTCCCCGGGCCTGTAAGCGAATTTTCATCCGTGTGCTGCTTTTCTACATGGTAGCTGTTTTGGTCGTGGGCCTGTTGGTATCCAGCGACGACGAGCGACTGGATGATTCCTCCGGCACCGCTGCTCAGAGCCCGTTCGTCATTGCGGCCTCGACGGCGGGTATCGCTGCTATTCCAAGCGTCGTCAATGCCGTGGTCATCACCTCAGCGTGGTCCGCGTCCAACCAGTCGCTACTGTCTGGCACGCGTGTGCTGTATGGTTTGGCGCTCAAGGGACAAGCTCCCCGCATATTTCTGCGCACCACTTCTTGGGGCACTCCTTACATGTGTGTGCTATTATACACGGCTTGCATGTTTTTGAGTTTCATGAGCCTGAGCTCTGGCGCCCTGACTGTGTTCTGGTGGCTTGTTGACTTGACGGCTGCCGGTGTCCTTGTCTCGTGGTCTGTGATCTTGCTCAATCACCTTCGATTAAAATCGGCTATGGCAAAGCAAGGTATCCCGTTTTCTCGGTTGCCATGGAATAACTGGTGGACCAGTAAGTCAAGCAAAAATGATCGTGTACTCTGGATGCATCGCTAACCTCCTTTTTAGTTTATAGTTCAGGTGCCGCGCTTTTTATGTGCATTCTTATTCTATTGACGAGCGGTTTTAAGGTCTTCACGAAAGGAAATTGGGATCCTAGCGCCTTCGTCTCGTCCTATCTGTATGCCTTATTCTCCCCGTTCTCCTTGCATGCCATACTAACCCCTTCTCTAGCGATATACCCCTTGTTCTGTCTGCATACTTAATATGGAAATTCGTTAAGAAGACTTGGATTCCACCTCTCGCTAGCATACCCCTAGACGAGGCATTTCAACAAATCGATCTATATCCCGATGAGCCTGAGGGCAAGTCGGAAGGTTGGGTACGCCTGCTTAGTTGGATGTGGGATTAATCATTTAATAGCGCCAATAGACTGTCTAGACATTTAGCGCATTTAATCCAAAGCTATAATTTGAGGCCGGTGTACCTATTACTCGGGTACCTAGTCACGATAACTCGCGCACTCTTGTTCTCGAATAATTTTGATTTCTTATATTCGAATCTTTTCCGCTTCGCTTCGACATTGCCAGGTTCCAAAAAAGATTTTATAACCGATTCAAGCTTTCTACCCACATATGAATCACTGCCCACCCCACCACAATCAAGGAGCAGTGACCTGAATGTAGCCAGTGAATTCACCTGCATTCAAAGGCTTCCCCGTCGCTAGGTTATTGCTATTGGGTCCCAGAAGTCGCAAGTAGTAATACTCGCCTGAGTCCGTGGTGTTCTGGTAGTTGAAGCCCCAAGTTGTGACATTGACGGCTCCGAGGTACACTCCCGGCTGGGTTACACCATCGATGGCATGCGAATCTATGCAAGTCAGTACCATTCAGTGTTAAGAAGCTGTTCCTGAAAAGGATTGCTTTATTTTGCGTGATGGCTAAGATGTATGAAGGACAAACAAGCATAGGAATGTTATCATCACATACTAAGAACAGGTTAGTATTCGGAAAGCGATTAGAGTCCCATAGGCACAAGACATTCCCACGTCACGGAAGATTCTTACCATGTTTCCAGATGATAATTCGGATCTGGCAAGTCTGGCAGCCCGAACCCGAAAACAGACTCGGCTGGAGTCCCAGCTGCGATAAGGGGTTCCCATTGGGTTCCCGCAAAGCCCATGTTCAGGTATGCCTGGAGCGTGTCATTGCCGCAACGAAAGGGGGTCTCTTCGGTGTCCGCCGTCTTGTTTTCAAACGTGGGTATTACTATCTATTGGTTTCGCACTCAGCGTTAGTAACCCCCTCTCCTTTCTAGAGTCTATGCTCAGGATAGGCACATACGAAACCCCAACTTCCGCCACCGACGGCCGTGGCAAACTTCGGAATGAATTTGAAGCCATCTACCTCCCTCCCTGTCGAAGTGACGACTAAGCGGAGAGGCTCTGCGATACCCGTTGTGTTGTCGTAGTTTGGATACGAAGTACAGCCGCTTGAGAGGGGTACCACGGTAACGTTTGGTGCCGCCAAAGCCATTCTCGTCACGCTTAGTATGGTAATGGAATAGAGCATAAGTTTGTGGAAACTTTCCATTGTTTTGTTAGGAATATTTGTCTTACGTCTTAGGTTATAGACCGACTGTTTGAGTGCGAAGAATAGATCTTAAATGTGTATATGCCCTCGCAGATCAATGTAAAGTTCTCTTATTATGGACGATATATTTCATTATGTGGTACCTACCTATATATATTGTGTAGCCCATCTTGATTACCTTAGCTGCGCTAGGATGTTATAGCAATCTACCTCCTGAAGAGGCTAATATCGGCCACCCAATCAAGACCTCAGTATAAACCCTTCATATACTTTCCTCGGCAATTCATCGTAGGTGGAGTTAAACTTATCTAAGACATCTGATCATATTTGAAAATAAATAGTTTAGAGGGGTTATACTGCTATCGAACATGTATAGCTAGCTACTTACCTAAGCTACATACCTCCTAGCTACACTTGTGGCATGCCTCTGTTCAAAGATGGAATAATATTTAGGACTGACTGAGGCTATACGTATATATGATGACGACCTGCCGGATAGTCTAACATACCGATATTTCTTCCTTTTTCCTGACTTTCGTAGTCGCCTTGACGATGGTCAGTTCGCATCGCGTTGAGCACTGGCATCTGGTTGGAAGTGACTCAGAAAACTCTACGACAAATAGTGTAAAAGTGAGTTTGCCTTATAATATTTCCTAGCTGCCTCGCGACTTAAGTGGATGCCTTGGGACTTCAGGTAGTTCGGGCCAAGTCACGAGGGGAGCTCGTCGACTAGGTAACTCGGGAGCAAACTTACCTTGGGCTAACATATTGACTCATTCATTCGATAATTCAATGGTATCCCTAAGCATGTGGATAAGTAGTTAGGTAAGCCAATTGGCATTCACTGTCATTTGCATTGAATATTAATGCTGGCCCTTGATATATAAATTCTCGATCTTCCCCAAATACTGCCACTCCTCAAACTTACCAACTTTCCACATTCGATCACCACCATCAATCAACCTATCACTTTGTTAACCTATACTCAATCGCCCATATCGCATCTAGCGCATCCTCTACAACAATCAATCAATCAATCACCTAGGAGCCCTATAGGCGCCAGATTCGACAAAGTCTTTCGATCGCTTGGAAAAGCACAGCACTTCAGCCACAGCAGAAACAAAAAAATTTACGTCCGACTACATCCTTTGAATCAGACAAAATGGATGTTTTCCAGTTCACGCATGGAGCTCCCACTCAGCCCTCCAGCTTCACAAGATTCGCCGAACTACCCGCCGAACTAAGAGCCAAGATCTGGCGATTCGCGGCGCCCGAGGCCCTGCCGCTCTGCTTCAAGGAGCAGGATCCGAAGAACCGGGAGACAAAGAAATGCGCAATTCCCATCGCCGGCGTCTTCCACGTAAATAGAGAAGCGCGATACGAGATCGCCCGGCATTCTCTGTTCATCATCCATTCGCCTAGCGTCACCATGGATATGACATTGACCGATTCGTTACAAGGTCTCTGCAGCGTGATCCAACACGTTGCTTTCTGCTGGTGCCCGCACTGCAGACAGGCGGAGCTCAAACAATTGCTCCCACTGTTCGAGAGACTTCGCTCGGTTGGCATTGTCAAAGCTACCGGCGCGTTCACCAAACTGGAAGCGATGATTCACGTGGGGAAATATGATCCAGCCGAGCTTCTGGTCAGAGAACCCAGCGAGTCTCACCGTGAATACCTCAAACCGGTTTGCTTGAATGGCATTTACGACATTCCTGGAGCTGTTAAGGTCATAACCAAACGGCAGCTTTATCCGGACGAGCCTGTAACGAAGCGCAATTCTTCCACGGCGCGGCGAGCCATAAAGGAAATATCCTAGGCCATGAGCACTGTCAGGTTTCCAGGAATCGAAAAAAAACCGTCTTCGAGGTTTAACGGGCTGGAAACCTTTGCTTGGTGAACACCTATTTCACCTATGGCACTGCAGAGAGGAAAGCGATCATATAGGAGGAGGAATTGGCCTCTTAAGAAGTAGATCGCTGGGTTAACGGAGAACGATATTCTCCATAACGACGTCGATGCGCTTGAGGGCCAAGTCATCGATAGACTTGCCGAACAATGTCAGGCTGGGATTTAGGATTAGTATGGAGGATAATGGATTGACCAAGTCTTGGAGAGGCTGGTTTGTACTGGGATCTTGTGGGACGGATAAGGGGGCATAGGAGAAGAGGCCTAGCTTCTCTAACTTATGGGTAGATACCCTAGACCTAGCTCGATGAATAAGAGCTACTTATGCTGTATATTGGCTGTTGATGTTGGTGTTGGTTTACAGTAGTATCGCTGTATTACCCCATGCTGACCATAAGCAAAGTCGTCTTATAATTTACCTACTTTAAGAGTCCAACTACCACTGACTTTAACGTACCTGTCTTCTAAAAAAGAAATTCCCCTCAGGCTATCAAACTTATCACTTGTCTAAGTATATATATGTGCGTATAAGCGATGAATTAGCAAGTCTTAATTGCGATTCCCTAATCTC
Source organism: Hypoxylon sp. CI-4A (assembly GCA_002120315.1). Classification (NCBI taxonomy): domain Eukaryota; kingdom Fungi; phylum Ascomycota; class Sordariomycetes; order Xylariales; family Hypoxylaceae; genus Hypoxylon; species Hypoxylon sp. CI-4A. The sequence continues at coordinate 279,270 of KZ111547.1, read as the reverse complement.
GCATGGTTTATTAACCACCATCTCCTCCATAGATCAACATGGGGCCCATTCCAGGACCGCGAGGTCGGCCGCTCGTCGGCAACTTACTTAATCTTGACCTGAACAATACGATGCAAAGGTTCACGGCCCTTACTGAGGGGTGGGGCTGAATTTACAAGCTGAGAATCAGTGGCAACGACAGGATCTTCCTCGGCTCCCAGGAGTTGGTGGACAAGGTATGCTCCCGCAAAGAGTTCTCTAAGCATATCATGGGCTCGATAGGGGCTCTAGCTAAGGTCCTTCCTTGCGGCCTCTTCACGGCCGAGACGGCTTAGGAGAGTTGGGGCTAGGCTCGCCGAACTTTGAACCGAGCATTCACACCGGCCTCAATCAAGAACATGTTTGATGAAATGCTCGACATTACATCGCAGTCAGTGCTAAAGTGGGCGCGACATGGACCAGAGAGCTCGATCAATGTCTCGGCCGACTTCATGAGATTGACGTTGGACACGATTGTTCTGACTGCCATGGACACGCGTTTCAACTCATTCTACCACGACGAGTACCACCCATTCTTCCAACATTTCGGTGCTATGTTTGCCGAAATTCAGAAGCGTTCAAACTGGCCGGCTTGGTTCACGTGGATGCAATGGAGAGCCAACCGCTAGTTTGACGAAGACAGCGACTTCATCCGTACCTTCTGTGCAGACGTCCTTGCTCGGCGACGCCGTTTGGAGAAGTACGAGGTTGTTAACAGAAAGGACGTGTTTACGGCAATGCTGCACCGTCGCGACCCCGTCACAGGCAAGCAGCTCTCTAACCCGATGATGATCGACAATATGATAACTTTGTTGTTCGCCGGCCATGACACGACAGCGGGCCTGCTCTCGTTTCTTGTCTTTCATTTAATACGTAATCCTGTCGCCTATGCAAAGGTGCAGGAAGAAATCGATCGCGTGCTTAAGGGCGTCGTCATGACGAGTGACCATTTGAACGCTCTGCCATACGTCAAGGCCTGTCTGTACGAGACTTTGCGACTTGAACCCCCAGCACAGGCGATTGCCGTCACACCTCATATTAATGACGATGCTCCCATCGTTCTCGGAAAACGGTACGAAATCAGTCCTGGACAGACAGCTATCATATTCATTCCCGCGCTACATCGGGACCCAGCTATCTTTGGCGCTGATGCCGACGAATTTCGACCTGAGAGGATGTCCGAAGAGAGCTTAAAGCAACTACCCAATAACGCGTTCAAGCCCTTTGGAGACAGCCCGCGGAGTTGCATCGGGAATAATGTCTTGTCGTTACATCGAAGCTTCTTTACTCCGGATCCAGCGGCTGAGGAGGGTAGGAAATGAGATGAACTTACGTAGGGACCTTGTTGTTGCCGCTGACGTCTTTGGCGAAACCCATAATCTCAAGTAAACCCACACCAGAACTTCTTGCGGTTATATGGCAGTCTCACATTACAAGAACTATGAATGTTGGTAAAGTGGCTCGGTTTCATCATAAGACCACTTTCTGGATTACCCTAACCCTGACTCTCTGCTGTGTAATCGTGAAGAGTCAGATGGGATAACGGGTCCAGTACCCTCGTAAGACACGCAATATTATTTTAATCAAAGAACGGTTCATGTTTCTTATGAGTAGCACAACTTGATAGCGAAAAACAGATTTGCACCAATGATAACATTGACGCGATAATCGCAAATAGTGACCGAGGATTGGGAATATGTTGAAGTTTAATAATAAGCTGCCTTTTCGGACCTGTCGTGGCACCGGTGACGGTCAGACCACAAGATACACCTGGTGGTACATGCACCTGCTTGTACCTGGTTGTATACATCTTGCTGTCCTCTAAGTGGCTCATCAAGGTTAGTAAGCCCCATCACCTTCCTATTCAGGTAAACTGTCATTGGAAGAGTAGCGGTGGGTCCACTAAAGACCACCGGATCCCCAGGCTTGCCCCAGCTTTGACAGCACCCCTTGTTCCCTTTTACGCCATTTATTAAGACGGATCGGCATCGAAGTCAAACTGCCAAGTTCCTCCATCACCATTGTAAACTCACATCATAGACTTTTCCCTGAATTTGTTTCAACCCGATCTCGATTTAACACGAGTTAAGAACTTTCCACAAATAGATTCGGGATTCCACCGATTCCTTCTTGACCAATCCTTCTTGCGTCGATATAATTCTTTGTCTACCGCCGCATTCTACAATCCACTGCTGATCTACTACCTCCCTATCTCCTAAAACACACTACATACCCACCGGACCCGAGAGCGCGGTTTGCCTACCTACATACTTCAATTTACCTAAACAACAACCATGCGCTTCTTCACCACAGCCGCTGCGGCACTTGCTGTCGCCTCAGGTGTCTCTGCCGTCGATATTCAGAAATCCGTCATCGTTAGCTTCCCCAGCGATACCACGGACGATATCGTCAATCGCGCCAAGGATGACATCCGAAAAGCGGGTGGTGTGATCACCCACGAATATCAACTCATCAAGTAGGCAGAATCCATTCCAATCATTCCATTCGCCATCAATGCCGCTATTCTGTCCGCATGATGAGCAAGATCTATTTTGGCGATGACAAGTTACCTACGATGGATAAGTAAACTAACCAGCTCTATCACCTACAGGGGTTTCGCAGCCAAAGCACCGCAGAAGATCCTCGAGACGGTATCGGCCTGGAGCGCAGAGTACAACGCCGTCGTCGAGGAGGATCAAGTAGTCGAAGTCCAGACGAACGGGTCGTAAGCGTCGAATACTTCGACCGACCGATCGCGCAATGCTATCCCGGTGATAATTAAGGCGCCGAACGAACAAACGAACGAACGACCTGCACTATACCCCTCCATCTGCATGACGGAACTCGCAGGTACACATGAAATTAAGCATTGATATCACGAGAAAATAAAAAACTGGAAAGTGGGCGTAGATTCAACTAGACGATTGGGGTTTTGGCGCTTTGCTCCTTTGCTACTATTAGGATGGAATGAGTGTTTTGGGCGGTTGTTATGCTCATAGGAAATATTACCACCTATTTTCTTACCATGGCTGTTCAAGGTTGAATTGATTATATACTTGATTTTGGAGAGCATAGCCAAATGAGAATTATTGCCGACCCTTAATAGCACCATATCCCCGTGGCTGCTAAACATAGGTCTGTCAGCGCTTTGCGCAGGTTCCAACAATGGCTTTATTGTGTCGAAGGAACCAAGGGATACCAAGTTATAGGCCAAGTATACAATCTACTGCAACACTAGCGATTGATTCTACAGTCAGGTCACCCTCGGTTTAGGCGTTCTTTCAACCTCAGTCACCCAAGCATACCAACCTCACACTTTCAATCCAGAGTTCCCTCTCCGCTTAAAGATCGAAAGTATTCTATCCGTAACCTGGCGGCCAATATGGTACATATGCCGGTGTAAGCCCCCATTTGCCCTCTAATTCCTTAGCGACGGCGGCCCAGTCAGTAGTCAAGGCTATAAGGGCATCTTGGACAATGTGGAAGAGGTAGAAGTGATCTGAGGAAATGTTAATATGATACAGTAGAAGCATTAACAGAAGGCGGAAGATACCCAGATGATTTGCGTCTCGAATCCATACTGAGTTTTCCCCTGTGAGTAGGCTATAACTCTTATTAAACAAGTAAGCACAATATGAGATGAGGTGAATCATTCATCACCCGACTCTTAGTTCTAAATACCAGCGTTATTGATCAAAACATTGAGCTTGTTATCGCTCTTTCGAAGGAAGGCCCAAGTTCCCGCCCTTTCCAATGAAGCTAGGTCCATCTGTACGACTTGGACTTTGCTAGGCTTTTCATTAGACAGAAGCTCATGGACAACCTGTCTACCCTTGGCAGGATCTCGGACTATAATAAAGACATCAGCCTCGGTCAAGCGAATGGCTTTTGCGACCTCATGCCCAAGCCCGCCAGATGAGCAGCCTGTGACGAGAATAACCCTAGGATTGCGGTTAAGGGTTAGCCATTGGTCCAATAACTTAAACTCCCAAGACATACTAAAAGAGCAAGAAATGGATGTTAGTGCTTATCTGCTAGACCATACCAGACTTTCAGCGAGACCTTGATCCTCTACAATCTGACAAGCTGTCGGCCGTGCATCGTCCGGGCCCCGACAAGCCCTGTGTGGTTCAGCATATGGAGCGAGGCGCGCCATATCGGTGTAGTGACGAAATGGAGAAATTGACCCTATTTGGATGTACAGTCCCGCGGGGTGTCGTATAGCTGACCCATAGATCAACACCATAATTTTATCCTTCAAAGACAAAGATGGAAGCGGTCAGGTGGTGGCACAGCAAGCAATTAGTGACGTCTATTGCAAGGGAATACCCAATGCTGTTGTAGATTTGTACTCACCGCTGCTATCTCCTATATATATTTGTAAGGCGGTCTGTCTATATCCTATCCCCCAGTTTCCGTCCTTGTAGCAGTATCTCATAACCCAGTTCTTACTCACCTCGTGCGTCGAGCAACATAATCGCACCGTATCACTTTCCAATATGGCCGATCAGATTATTGCCGACCTTCAGCGTCGTCTTCAGAAGCTAGAGGACAAGGAAGCAATCGTCACGCTCCTGAACCAATACTGCAAAAACGCGGACAACCATCGATGGGATGGGTACGCCAACTGTTTCCTCGAGGACGGCGCCGTTCTATTCGAAAATGGTCAGAGTGTTGTCGGTCGTGCTGATATCAAGGCTCAGATGAGCAGTGGGGGAAATATTTTTCAAGGCTTCGTGCATTCCCTCACCAACATCGATCTCGTCATCGATGGCGACCAAGCAACTGGCTCTGGCAACCTCTGGTTCGCTGCAATTCCGGACAAGTCCAAGCCTCAAGAGTATCACGGCTTTGGCGGACCTGATGAGTTTACATTCAGACGCACCGAAGAGGGCTGGAAAATTGCTACTATTCAATTCAGGAAGATTTGGTCACAGAATCCTGATACAACGGGCGTTTTTGGAGGCTAGGGTTCTTTCTCGATGGGATGGTCAGAGGGGATGCAGCAACTAGTAGTAGCATGCTTAGCAGACAATTTGGCAAATAACTTACACAGCAGTTATTCCACAATTTCTCGCAACTCTTTTGATCAATAGAAGAGGTCTGAAATATTATTAGTCATTATACAGATGCACTCATAACACTTCATATCCTAGAAAGACAACTAGCTTATCGCGGTAATACCTAGTAGGAATCCTCTCAAATCTGATGTTGAGTCTGATCGCGGTTACATCGTGAAGTTTTGCGGGGGCGGTTTGCAACTTGAAACAAATGGTAATCGTGAAATGCGACTCTGTGACGCCCACTTCGGGAATCCTAGAATTGACGTGATCTGTTAAGTTGATTCAAGTAAAGACATGGCCAAGATAATGTATTTGAAGTTGTAATCTGTTTGCAAAGTGCCTTGCGTGATGTGAAGGGATATGTATCCATGCACTACCTGTATTTCTTAATTTACTATTATATAGACACATAAGGACTAGGTGTGCACCTATATTAATGCCTTTCTCAAACAGTATAACTTGTCACCCTTTTAAGGGAGGAACAGAAAACCTACAATGTTGGAAAGGTCAGCGGCTATTCTTCAGGTCTCTCGTACCTTACATGCTGACGAAATAGCTCTAGCTCGGACATGAAAGATGCAGTTTTAGGTGTATTAGTGCATGCACCATCCCTGTAGGCACAGCAGATATCAGGAGCCACAATGTGGTCCCTCCCCCCTTTGGGGGCTTAATTGATATGAGGGTCCACCGAGACTGTGCTACTCAACCCTGTCAGCAACCCACCAACAACCCGCGACCATGCAGCAAGTCACCACCCACTAGCACTACATAGTAGAGTAGCCACCTTAGCGCTCTAACCTAATGTAAGATAATAGAACCTTAGATATCCTATTATGGGAGGACCCTCTCTTGATCAACTTCACTTCAACTTCACTTCAGCTTCCTTTCATGTCACGATACCTATGCGTATGAGTTAATACAATCTCTTCGCAGTCGACTTGGTAGACAAAGAAAACGAAGAGAGCGCCTGGAAACAATGCGCCTGATTTTATTCGAATAATGCCATTCTTTTTTTAACCGAAGATTATATCTTGCTTGGTCTACTGTAGCGCTGCTGTGCAACATCTTTTCCTACTACATCATTGTCAATACGCCGACAACAGATTCTTTTTTTTCCTTCCCTGTGCCGTAGCTTAGGCACCCCTATTTTGGAATTTGAAGTTCGTTTCTTCTCGATCGTTACTGGACCGCTAACTCGAGCAGCTAGCTGTGTCGACATCGTGAAACCAAGCGCAAGCTGTATAGCATCTAATTCTAACTATCGCATACGCCAAACTGTTACCCAACCGCGACCATGTCCCCTTCTCTTACTGCCCCGGCCACGCAGGCCGCTTTACTTGAATGGGTATGTAACCTTATACTCGTCCTCTATGCTTATGCCCCGTATCTTTGATTTTTTGCTAACCGAGTACGTCTTAATAGGCTGACACAATGCTCCTACAAGAGCATCCTCACCGAGGTTACGTAGACCTGAGAGCGAAGAAGCTCACGCAACTTCTCGACGGATCCGTTTTTAATGCGCTTCTCGAAATCCTAGACGATAAATACCAACCCGCGAGATTTGAGAAAAGTATTGCTGCTTTCTCGGGAGATGAAGATGTCTACCAGGGTAGAAGACGAAACCTACATATTATCTACGTAGCCCTGAAAGAATTCGCCCAACGGTCTTGTCCTGACGTCGAGCCGTTGATCAACGGACCTGAGTTTGAAGACTTGGTCAAGGAACCCACCAAGACAGGCACATTTCAGGTAAATGCTACTGTTTCTCGAGCTCACCAAGCTCGACCTCCTAACCAAAGATATTTGGTTCCAAAAGACCTTTCCACTAAGAGATATTTCCAGATATTGTTCGTGTTTCTATGTGCCGCCTGCTACTGCAACGACAACGAGCGATATATCAACCTGGTGACGAATAAATTAGACCCGAAATACCAGCAGGCGATCATGAACCTCCTCGAGGAAGGACCCAAACTACAACAAAGTGACGCAACTACCGATGATAAGGACGATCAAAACGATGCCGCCGAAGATGACGACGACGCACTCGCATACGAGGCAATCATAGTGCAGCTGCAACATGAGGGAGACGAAGCAAGGAGACAGGCCGGAGACTTGAGGCTTCGCCTGGACCGCCTTACTGACAGCCACGACGATCTTCTGAAGAAGCACGAGGAACTCCAAGAGGAAAACGAGCAACTCCAAAAACAAATTGAGTCGGAGGTTGGTAACTTCGACAAGCATCGCCTTCAACGTCAATTAAAGGAGAACGAAGCTCTCATCGCAAACTTGGAGAACGAGAGAAACTTCTTGATCGAAGAGCGGGATCGTCTGCTGAAAGAGAAAGCTCGACTTGAAACTGTCGCTCAAAAAGCAGAAACTTTAGCTGACGAGAACCAAGAACTTCGTTCTAGAAACGAGGATCTCTCCAAAAAGGCCAACACAGCCGACAATTTAAAGAAGAAGGTAGAGTCGTTAAAGCATTTAGAAATGGAGTACAATGCACTCCAAAGCGAGAGAGTTGATGCGACGAGTCTCATGGAGCAACTTCAACGCGCCACCACGAGGATTGAAACTTTGAAGCGTGAAGCGGAGGCATACGCTACGAAGATGCAGGGCTACGAAATCGACATCGCTGACTTCAATAACCAAAAGACCATGTATACGTCGGAGAATACAGAGTTGCGGTTACGCCTGGAAGACTTACAGAATCGAAGCCAGATAGACGAAGGTGTCGTTCGAGAGCTCCAAGAGAGAATCGCAATGCTTGACCCCCTAGCAACTTCCCCAAGCACTCCGCAGGGCCCTCGTCCGGTTAGTCTTGAAGATGAACTAAACGAAACTAGCAATGCCATGACGATGAGGAATCTGGAGTTGCAACGTCTCCAAGCGGAGAATGCTATGCTCAAGAGCAGCATCGGTACAGAGACAGAGAAGGGCCGACTTGTCCAAGAAATGGATGATGTCCGCGCTGAGCGTCAAGCCCTACAAGATAGGTACAACGACTTGCTAGAGAAACACACCGTGGGCCAACACCAGCTCGATATGCTTATCCAGAATATGGGCAAGGACGGGTTAGTACAGGTTCTTCAGGGTTATTATGACGAACGGCCGGACACCAGGTGGCTGATGTCGAATTATTATAGAGACGAAGCGTATTCCAATCTGCGCACGCAGGTTCATGCCGAGCAGAATAACGCCAAGCAACTCGAGAGACAGCTTGCTGCCGCGAAAGAACAGCTTGCGGATAAGGAACGAGCTCTGCTCGAAGCACGTGGTGACTGTAAGGCTATCTTTAGGGACTACATTGACGCTGTCCATGATACTGACGATTTTGGAAAAGTGAGCGCCGTCGAGAAGTCGAGTTTGGACGCTCTTACAGAGCTGAAGAGAACAGATGGCATGCTTGCCGTTTCCCTCCGTGCAGAGCTTGACGCCGAACGGAAGAAGCACAAAGCACTGAAGGAAGAGTTCGAGATTCAACGATCGCAGCTCCTGACAGCATTCATCGAGAAGGACGAGCTGAGACGCGAGGCTGAAGCCGCTAACCGCGAGATGCAGAGGGCAGCGGATGGACAAACGATCAGCACGGAGAGCGCTAAGCAATCCGAGAAGATGGAGAAGCTCAGAGCGCGTTACAAGCAGCTACAGCAGGTGAGTGACAGCTCTTCTACTCTATCTCTTGCCCTTTCTACCGGCAGTCACAACGACGATGCGTATGTCACCAAGACTACGGTCAAGCGTCAATCTGTATGGCAGAGCATTGGCTCCATGTTTAAGAAGAAGGAAGAGCCAAAAGAGCCGCCACATAGCAGTCACCACCCCTATCTAGTGAACAGGGGCAGCTTAATCGCTTCGTCTAGCCGCCCGGTTTCTTCACTAGCAGGGTTTGGCGGGGTCTACCCTTCTTCTGCTAATCTGAGCGTTATATCTACCGAGTTTGACGATAGCTTAGAAATCAATTTTCGGAGGAACGGGAGTCCTACAGCCCTCACTTTTAACATAGATGAAGACATACCAAAGCCAAGTAGCAGGGTCGAACGTTGAGGTGGTCTTACTAGTGTTTAAGATGTCATCATGGAGATTCTTTTGAGCGCCCATAGGCTAACTATATGTGCCCAAATTACAGCAATACGAGCAATCCGAGCTCAAGAACCGCGAATTGGAGCGGACGCTCAAAGCCGTCCGTGCCGGATCGGAAGCTGGTGCGCAGAAGGTACGTAAAACGCTCTCGATTCATATTCTACTTATCCTGGGTCTAGCAAGTAGGCTAGGCCATTTTCCTCTCTTATATATGTTACTGTTTAAAGCAAATAAAATGTTTAATGTTTTTTTTCTTCCATATTTTACAACTCATACTATGATCATGTACTATTTACGATTTTGTCATAACGTGATGATTGCCGTGCTAAAGCGAATTCGCATTGTCCTAATTGAATTTCACAGGCGCAAACCGACCAGATAATCAAAAATCTGCAACGCGAGAATGCGATGATTGCCACGGCTTGGTACGACCTCACAAGCAGATTACAAAGCAACCACGTCGTCCTTCAGCGCCGGCACGATGTTCCCAAGAGCTGGTTGAATAAACAGAGGCAAATGGTGAATGGTGAGTACCCAGCCCTTCTTTCCCCTATACACAGTGCAGTATCTTATTGTTATTTCGAATACTTCCATCTTGATATCAATCTGCCATATAATAACAAGCGAGATAGCTACACCTCGGAAATAAGAACTCAACGCAACATCGATGTTGATAAACTCCTGATTGTCGATTACTAACCTGTCCTCCCTATTTTTCTTGACTTCATTTGCTGGCAGAGCCAGACTCTTTTGGTTCGGCCTTGGACATACCTGACGGAGCTAGATGCTCCCATCTTCTTTCTACTCCTGGTTATCAGAGGTTCCCACCCGGGAATGTACATTGCACGCCTCCCTTGCTCCCCTTGTTTCCTGTTTGTCACGTTTTTATATAGGAGGGCAATCATGGCATTTGGCAGGCGGCTTTGATTGATTGCTTGCTTGCTAAGCATGTAGCACATGTGTCTTGAATTGTACAGATTATACCCGCTTTATATAGGTAGCTGCGTGGTGGTCGCATTCGAGAGAATTGAAATTGATGAACTCGAATGATGTGCCCTAGGGATTGTGTGATGTATGCGAATCCCGGCATGTAGGTGTCTAGTCTTTGCGATATTACGTCTATACGTACCCAAGGTATGAAGAATGTAGCCGCCTGAGGTGTAACTGACGATTGCAGAACCCCAATTTGGTAACACTTGATGGCATTTTGCCACTGGCGAAAAGTCATCCAATATTGCTATCCTAATCTTACGTGTACCATACAGATGATGAACGGCAAAGACTTGCGGCTCAATGGCTTCGCTGACTACGACCAAAAGCCGATGGCTTGGCGCAGCCGAGTATAGGGGCGGGTCTATAACATAATATTTACGAGAAGATTCCAAACCGAGACCTTCTCATTTTCAAGACGGTGCGGCCAACATTCGGTATTTCTATCAAACCACTACCGATTACCTTCGAAGTAACCAGCTTACTCGCATGAACCAGTCATGTTACGAGGTAGTTACCTTTTTCAGGGACGCACAAGGCCAACGTATTGGGCCGCGTGGATACCACCTTGGCACGATGGAGAAATTCGTCGCCCACGTGGATGTCATGAGGCTTTCTGTGTTCCTCCAACTACGACGTGAGGTTTCGATATCGTATGCAGTTCAGTTCTAGCGTTGTTGCATCGCATATCTGTTGCCCGAGGTGGATTCGATGGCGTAAGCACCATTGCTTTAAAGGATCTAAAATTATCTATTTCTGTAGGTAGACAATCTATATTATAATTCTCCATGATAATGACGGCAAAGGTAGTATAGAGAAAAGCCGAGTTAAGGGTTGAGGTTCAATAAAGGAATATGTAAGATGTTAAATAAAGCATTGAATAAGAAACGACTCGTGCAACCTTCCCACCGGAGTCTAGCGTCTATCCGTCGGCCATTTCCCCCCGCATTTTGGTATTATGTAGTACTGTTACTAGTACTGTACAAGTTCAGCCACATTCTATAGCCACTAAAATCGTGCAGCACAAATGGAGCCGAGATACGCTAGCACCGCCTCAGATCGCAAAATAAAAAAGCATGGCCTGCAGGGGGGTAGGACCTTATGTAACATTAGATTGATTTCAAAATGATTGCAAATCCTCGCAAGCTGAAAGCTTCACTGTCTTCTCTCTGCTTTGCTTACGCTTTCATGTTTAATCAGCCAAGAAAAAGCCACACGCGACCACGAGAAAGTTCAAGCTATACGATGCCGAGATATCAGTGTATCTATATCAACTAAGTAAAATATTGATGATGTTATTATTATTATCATCATCATCATCATCATGTTGAGCTGGGTTGGTATGAAATCCAGCACCAACAACAACGCCATGTATTATTTTCATCACCATCAACAATGAACACGTCTAAAAACTCGAATGAGACCACCAAGGGTCGTGATTATCTTCATATTCCGCCATCTGACCCTGAATTAATCTCCAAAATCCCAAGAATTCTACCTCACGAACGCGTCTTTCCCATTCAAATAGGAACCGAACTATTCAAACTTTCCGGTGCTTCACTCTCCTCCGATGGTGCGTATCTCCCGCAGCCCCTATTCATGATCATGGGCCTCATGTCAGCCCCCGGACTGCCCCAACATCTAGCCATGTTCATTCATTTCAATTTATAAACAAAAGAAATATATACAGATATTCAATTATTCATATATACCTTTCTCTATTGTATTTCAATTCTTATGTACCTATGAGATGGCGTCACTTCAATTAAGTATTTACTAACATTGCTATGCAGCACCATCTTATTTCTCCCAATATTTTATATGCCAGATTAAAAAGGCAGAAGAAAATGGCGAGGACTTATCAACAGCCATACGGACCCTCTATATAGATCGGGATCCAATTACCTTCAAGGACATCTCCCTTCATTTGCAAGGCTATCATGTGTCCCCGCGCGACGGAACGCACTTTGTGCGTCTTTTCGCTGACGCCCAATTTTACACGCTGCCCAAGTTGATGTCACAGCTCTATGAAGAGTCTATATTCATATCCATAGGCCACCGCGAGTTCCAAATCCCGCGCGACATCTTCACTGGACCCGGCAACTCACCTAACTTCTTCTCCTTGGGTTTCGGGGTCTTTTTCTCGTCGCGCGATGAGATATTCCCCGGACTCAACCGAGAAGGTTTAATCCGACCTCCCTCTATCATGCCACCGTCTGTTCCCAATCGATCCGCCGATATCTTCTACGAGTTGCTTCACTTCTTACGTGGATATCCCGTGCGCATTCGCGACGAGGAGCATCGTGCTTCCCTACTTCGCGATTGCCGCTACTTCAACTTCAAGGGCGTGGAGCAGAAATTAATACCACATCATATTGAATACAACTTAGTTCGGCGGCGCCACGAGATTACTCTCAGGCTTGAGGATATTCTCAAATCAGGCATATCAATTGCCACCGACGTTATGACCCCTAGGACTCCCGGCAGTGTGGAGGCCGTTTCTGGATGGGTGAATTACATGCGGCCGTACGAGGATGACAAGCAGCATGAGCTTATCTTGGAAATCGGGGGCGAGAACACGAAGTTGCACATGAACATCATGCGCGCAGAGTTCTTCGGCCAGATCAAAGTGCGCATAGCGAGACTCTTCGAAGTAATCGCGACGAAGCTAAACCTTCCACCTACAACACAGCCCTTGGGCCTTCTCATGGCGTCAGGCGGAGCCAGCAGCCAGCCCGCGACACCAGGCAACACGCCGCTGAGCGAGGACCTCGTGCGCGTCGTCATCGAGCCCGAGACGCACATTGTTCTCGACGGGAAGACGTACAACGCCACGTCCACCGAGACCGAGGAGATGCCAGCGGTGGCCATGTCGGCTGCCTCGTCCATCGCGGGGCAGGACTCCCCGCTGTCCAGCGTGGGCGGGTACTACGGCCCGCCACGGAAGAGGCGCCGCGTCGACCTCTCTAGACACGCGTCGGACGAGTGGATCGTGCGCACCGGACAGTGGCGGCTGCGCATCCAGGGGTCGAGGAATGGGAAGAGCGCTGTCGAGTGCGTGCTTGTGGCGGTCAAGCTGGATGCTTATAGCACGGAGCACGCGCGGAATGCTCAGAGGGGGTTTTTGTCGGGATGATGATGATGATGATGATGTGTTGGTGTGAAAGTTGAGCTGTGCATTATACATGTTGTTGCCACTGGATGATGGGTAGTTGCTGGCGTTTTTCAATATCCACTGGATGGGGCTCCGTCTGCGATGTAATTACTGCTTGTTGTTCCTGTTTATATAGGCGGAGTTGTGTACGATGAAAATGTAATTCATTCATGTTTATACTGCTGGTGGTGAATTATCTTTTTTCAAGAGAAGTTATATCAGTGAGGCTATTAGTGCGAGGTATGTGTGTATGTCTTCTAACAACCGTCTGAGAATGCACACTTTACTTTAGCTAAATCCTACCTGGACCTACCTAGACTACATCTTACCAGTGGTTTAATAGGACTTGATGTATCCGGATGGGTTCAAATTCTTTACATACTATAATATCATGACATCACAAGGATCTACTATGCTAGGGTATTGCTCTGCGCAATGAGCATCGACGAACGATGGGACAGCACACAATCTAAAGCAAGGAAGATCAGCTTCCACAACCACCTCGCCCACTTCAACCGGGCGGACTTTACGTGCACGCGGGCGCTTGGTTAATGGTTGTGATTCGCGGGCTCTTTTGGATTAAGCCTGCTGCGTGCTGGCTGGGCTGTGATGTCGCCTTAAATTCGATGAACCTCTTATCTGTCCTTTATATAGAGATTCCAGTACTACTGCCTGATAGTGATAATTGACCTATGTAGGTAGCCACGTTTGGAGCGACATTCGCCCTCTAGCTTTTAAACATACCCGAATTTGGACTCATCGACTCGGTTCTCCATCCCAGAATTAATGCATAGCCACGCCACTAACGAAGACGGGGGGGGGGGGGGGGGGGGGGGGGGGGGGGGGGACGTGGATTGCCGGGCTAACAGAAGAAAAGTCCCCTGCCACCCCAGACATACTGATGATGGTCGACGCTAGGTAAGCTTTACGACCAAGAATCCTTCGACTACAAGGTTCCAGTTTTCTATTATTATGTTGTCTGAACAGAAGAATAATCATTCTACACCGCATATATAGACCTACAGAGGTAAAAGGTAATATAACTAGTTCTATACTCTTGGTTAACTCGTAATTCCTGCTTCCTCTTGTACAGTTAAGCAAGACAAAATACGCCTGACTATGTGCCCACCTTAGAGCAGACAGTCTAAGACTATCATCTCACCATGTTCCGGCTCAACCTGAACAGCTGGTTCTGCCACCTACTTGAATATGTCTACTCCCTCCCTGAGCCGCCTCCGCGAAAGCGCACGAAGCCCATGGAAGTGATATGTGTTGGAATGCCTCGCTCGGGAACCGAGTCCCTGCAGCACGCCCTGATCAAGCTCGGATATGACCACACGTTTCACGGCTGGGATATCACCTTCGAGGATCCGAACTATTGTCAACAATGGGCTCGACTTGCTCGCAAGAAGTGTGTATCTATCTACTACCCACCACATTCCCGTGCTTGGTATACAAAATGGTAACAGCTGACCACCACGCTTTGTCCGACACAAAAGATGGCTCGGGCCTCTGGACGGCGAGACCGGCATTACAGCCGCGGACTTCGACGCGCTCCTCGGGCACTCCGTCGCGGTCACGGATACCGCGGCGTCGGTATTCGCGGCGGAGCTGGTCGCGGCCTACCCGGACGCCAAGGTCGTCCTGAACTACCGCGAGGATCTCGACAAGTGGCACGGCAGCATCACGAGCACCATAGCACGGGCGGACTCGCACTGGCCGCTGTTCCTGCTGTCGTGCCTCAGCCGCGAGTGCTTCTGGGCGTGGCACTCGCACGTCCGGCTCATGTACCCGGCTCTGTTCCGTGCTCTCGACGGGAATATCAAGACCGGGATCGCGAGGAATGGGAAGTGGGTGTGTCGCGGTAAGCAACGTCCCCACACGCCGTCTAGAGCCCGGGTGTCACTTGCTAATATTGCGATGTAGAACACTCCAACATGATCCGAGGACTTGTCCCCAAAGAGCGGCTTCTCGAGTGGTGCGTCGAAGACGGCTGGGAGCCGCTGTGCGAGTTCCTGGGCAAGCCCGTCCCGGAAAATGAACCCTTCCCGCACGCGAATGCGGCTGCGGGGTGGACGGGGCAGGAATCCAAGATCGCGAAGAGGTTTCTCTTTGGTGCTGTGCGGACTGTGGTGTTGCTTGGCGCTGTGGCGGCGGGAATAGGGGCTGTTGTGTATAAGTACCGGATGAACTAGTTGCGCAGTAGAAATTCGACGAGTATTGTATGCGAGTGATATTTATAGACATAAAGGCATTTAAAATTAGGAGGTTGGGAATTTGAAAAGGATATCCACGGTCCAGGTTTGCGCAGACACCTACCTACCTAGGTAGATACATATCCCTTACTTCGAGGTTGCTTGTGACCATAGATGTCACACCATACTTCTTTATCAGCAGGTCCGAGGTTCTATGATCTGTGTTACTTTACCTCATCGCGACCATGGCAAGTCTTTCAGGGAGCAGATCGCACCGGTGCAAGTAGCACCCGGCACGTATACTGCTAATTGGCATGTCGACTGGACTCTCGGTTCTAGTAAGGCCCGTATTATAATCCACCAGAACAGAGCTGACAGTACATGCCAGGTCTTTTTGGAGGGAGCATCGCCGCCATCATCCACCATGCGGCGGCTACCCATGCCGTGACTAACCCGACGCTGGCGGCTTGGGACCAGCCCGACATTATAAGCATGCATGTTGAATACCTTCGCCTGTGCGAGCGAAGCCAGAGCACCATCGTGGTGAGCCCGCTGAAGCTTGGTGTACCAGCACAAGCACCATCCAACTGCAGCTTTCCCAGAACGGCCAGCTCAAGGTTGTAGTCCTGGCTACCACCACCAACTATGACAGACCCCTCAGGCCTACCATCCCCGTCGCTTGGACCCTTCTTCCCCCGGTGGCACCGGTCCCGGACTTCGATCGGGTCCTGGCGCACCAGCCGGATGGCCACTGGCTGCCCGCTCGCCTGTCCGGGGAGATCATCAAGGCGACGAGCTGGTCGCTCATCCTGAATCCGCGGCGCGGTTTTCCCCGCCCACGGCGTCTGCGACGGCTGGTACGGCTGCTGCGACGAGGACGAGCGCATGGAGACGCGACCTACCTGGCCATGATGACCGACGTGATCCCGTCCATGTCGGACACGCTCCTGCGCAATGAGGGGTTATACGACGCGCACGCGTTCTTGCGGAAGATGGAGCGGTGGGCGGAGAAGAAGCCCGGGGTCCCCGCTGAGATCACCAACTCGGTTGCCGAGGCCATGCAGGCTACTCTCTATAACAACACCGTCGGCCTAGATATCAAGTTCAAGAGAAGAGTTCCGAAGGACTTTCGCTAGGTCTTTACTCGGGCCGCTACTAAGATGTTGCATAGTAGAAGGATGAGCATTAATATCACCATGTGCAACAGTGAGATAGAGCTTGTTCTCACGGCACATCAGCTTATTCTTGTTTTGGAAGCTGGGAGGAAATTCCGTAGTAAGAAGTCGGAGCCCGTACTGTAAGTAGGTAGGTGGGTAGAGAGACGCCCGGGTAGGAGGTGGACGTACAGCAGTAATGTGGGAAAATGCCACCTTATTCATCATTCTACTGTCAGAACAACTCTCATCACAGGTTGAATGGAAGTAGAAACATGGGGAAGATCCAATAGTACCCCGAGCGAATACCCTAGAGGTAATAACATCCCTCAGTTCGAGGATATAATCTTCAAGTGCAGCCAGCGATGATCAGGCAGAGGTTCTCAGCGTTGCGAAATTATTTTTTATAGCTAAGAGCAAGACAGCGTGCAGTGATATAGGGCTGTTGGGGTAGCTCAGGGCGACGGAACTTCTCCAATAGGCGCTCGCGCGTAGTTTTCGATACTTGCAAAATTGCCCAGACAGTTTCGTCGTTATAGACGTCAACTTGCTAGTGTATTCCTATTTATCGTAATGACCAAAGTGTCACCTCTAGCATGGCCATTCTCTTCGACGAAATGTAGAAGATATTCTAATGTGAGTACCGTAGGTACCTGACTGACTGGGAACGCTGCTTGATAGGTGCGTACACGAAAAATGCTTCGTGTCCACCACGCCGCCCCTATATACACCCCTTATAACGAGTGGTTATCGGCAATCAACAATTTCGTGGCACCCTAGCTTTGCGTCAGCAACAGCTTGGATATTGCTAGCATGAAATAATCGAATCGAACTCTAGAATCATGAAATATACACCCGGTCTTTGTATTTTTGGGGGGAGACTGTTATTAGACTGTTGGGCAGGGGTTATGTCTATTTCAGTTGAAAGGATACGTCCCTTGGCTCTCGTCGGCGCCGCTGTAGGAGAGGTCCATGTTAGCCAATGAGAAAAAAGACCCCGAAACATACAGTACTATGAGATAGAGGTAAATACAGTAGGTATTTAATCATACACTAATACCCCGCTCAAAGTGTGAGTATCTGTATGCCCCATTTCTTTCGATATTCTCAGAGTTGCCGTTGATATCCAAACAGAGAATGGAGAAGCAGGTGATCGACGTACCTGTATCCGACGCCACGAGGACAGCGCTGCTCGCGATGTTATCCAGACTCTTCGGTAATAACTACCAAGTTTATGTAAAGTTCTTCACAAGCTCTGTATTCTTGCTTGGGAACTGGGGTAGATATACATGCTAAGACTTCATTTAGGAAGGCGGCAGTGCCTACTATAACATCACAGTTCCTCGGAGATTGACTGATGTACGAGAATTTCAAGCTGACTGGAGCCAATATTTCTAACTAGAATTCAGGGCGAGATAGCGGAACTACAGCGAGAGTCAAGATACATGTATACTTATTTGCGCAGTCAACTTCAAAGGGACATTGAATGGGAGAAAGAGCTGTGAAGCAGCAACCCCTTGCAAATACCCAAAGGTGTTTATGGATGTATGCTCTTCCATACGTATCTAATAAACATAGGGACACTTTCATAGGTAGCTACTATCCGCCGCCTAGGAATTGGTGCATGTTCTAGCTCGGTAGAAAGAGGTATGACTTGTACAACATGAGACATCTCCAACTTGCGTACGAGGGAAGCTTTCTTCCTCAACCACACGGACGGGATATAATCTTGGACTGTCTTAAAATAACCGAATTTGCACAGATACGGCGATATCCGAGAATTTTGAGGGCTCGGTTAAGAAAGCAAGCATGAGCAATGACCTCTAGCTAGCCCGGCTTGTCTCTTGGTAATAATTTCCCTCTCTAATCGATGCCCGAACCATGAGTGTCGTATGGAATATTTCGTTCTAGACACTATTTGAAGCCATCTGCAACTCGGTGTCGCTGAGCGAGGACTCGGCTAAAATTGGATTGTGCACATTTCAACGCGTGCGTACGTGGATCTCGTCGCAAGCCTCAAGGGACCCTTCGTGCTTGAACGGGAGTTCTATTACTTTATCGACAATTCCTCCGTGGGATGCAGCGAGGAGGATTGATTTGTATGAGAACTTATGGGTATTTCGCATGGGTTCTTGGACCCAACACTGCGCCTACAATCTCGTTTCGGGGACTTCTGACCAGCCTCTCGGTAACACCATCTGACCAGGTAAATCTAGATCATGGCTTATGGGGGCGTTTCAGATCTTACACATCAAATTGATCAACTTCTTTCGACATCATCGGATATTGCCATATATATTACAAGGCCACATTCATGAACGATAGGCTTGATGTGTATGCATTTATGTCTGAAGCATTTTGTAGGTCTGGTCTGGGTTAGGGACATAGAAAGGTGAGCAATATCAATGCTGCTGACCTACTATACTTGCCTCCACTTCCGGGTAAGCAGGAAGGATTCCGCGCGACGGTCCGGGTGCGGTAACCAAAGCTTGGCTTCGTTTCCAGTTGCCAATTACCGCGAATAAGCCCTTAATTCCGAAGTCAGTTGAAGAGCTTTGATGTAGGGTCTTTCCGGCCGGCATCTATTAAGTGACCCAAATGCCTCGAATGAGGATTTGGAAAATCCGGTTTCACCGGTGAATGAGCAACGTTGGGAGTCTGGGACCCTGTCTTCCGGTTGCTGTCTGAACTTTGGTAGAGATCGCGGATCTCTGGGGCGCTATGTCGTCGGCTGATTTTACATGCCACGATCGTGCGAGCATCGCCAGTAAAATTCATGCGCGACGTCATTTATACTCTGTCAAGACCTCTAAGGCATTGCCGTGCGCCGTAATGGCGCGCTGCTGTGTTCCCAAAGATCTCCGGCTATCTGCTGGAGGACTAGATCACCGACCCGGGTGGGTGGATGGATCTTTAGGGTATGATGCACAGGTAACCGGTAACACCAGACATCTATTAACGGGCGATGGTGGCTTGCTTTAGCTTGCGCCAGACCTCTAACTCAAGCACACATGACAATGGTCCAGTGACGAATTTCGCGAGTCTAGAATCGCATTTCAACGGTTCTCTGACATTCGGATATTTTATTCGGCATCTTGACGTTGAAAGCAAGGAGGACCTTGCGAAGTCCGCCTCGTTTTGCTCGCCCTATCTACTAATGTGCTAGACTCACCATTCTTGTACTTGGGGAGAAAATCCGCTGCTCGGCTATGTAGGGGAACACTAGTCCAACTGTTAGTGTAGTCTTTCGATGTAGGTAGTTTACATGCAAGATACGTTGAAGACAGTATATGTATAAGTTACGGAATCGGATATCTTGGGATACCTATTGCTTAGGACTTAGTGATAACCCCGAATAATAAAACCAACATCTCAACCACAAAAGTGATGGTCCCAAGTAGAGGTGAACCTCGTGGGGGGCTCAGGGATTGACTTCAGAAATCTCGTAGCATCCCGGGTGGGACATTTCTCACTGCCCAGGTCATCACTGTCGCAGCGAGCAAGATTAAGGGCTTCAAGACTCAACACAGACTGACCGATATGGCAATTGTTTCGTTAGCGCAAACCAACAATTCGTGAGACTTCAAAATCCTCTAGACACAGATAGAACACAGATTCGAAATGTACTATGTAGTGCCTCGATTTGAGCCAGCCCAATAATCTGCTTTAGCGTTCCAGACCGCCAACATAAAATCCCGGTCCTGCAGAAAGGAGGGGGTTTTGACCGCCAAGGTCAAGTCTTCCCCTCCATATCGAGACTGGACTCATGTGCCTCAAGTTCAATTTAGGCGAGAGGATGCAGGTGTTAGCTGTCCTGGGAATAGTCGTGAACCGATTTCTGTCTCGACCAACAAGCGATGCGGACTGGGTATGCGTTTCAAGGTCTAAACGTTGACAGCTCCGAGATCAACGATTGATCGTCTCTGCCCATTACTTGTAAAGTAAGGTCGGGAGTCGGTCAGCACGTGGTATTATTTTCCCCACGGGCGATGGTACCTACAGAGAGAGGGATGCTTTCAAGCTTGGCCATCCTTAGACCAAACTAATCTGAGGCATCTTTTAGACTGACAAGATGATCCAATCGGCGCATTACTATGCAGTAAAAAAAAAACCCCCTCGCATTTTCTTCTTGGCTTTTGGTATTGCGTATGAGACTCAACGAAGTTGTCGAAGTTAATGGACCTTGTTATATAATTTCGTTAAATGAAATTGGAAAATTGTGACCAAGTGCGATGAGTTCATCTGATGAATCAATCGCGAGTTGAGCTGAAGGGAGCGATGTGGGCAAAGCAACCCACACGCACATGTATGTCTAAAGGACACTGCTGTGAGAAATTTTGCGATGGCGACTCTATCCCCAGTAGAAGCAACCTAGGGCAGGGGAGGGCTTGGAGGTCACCGCTGTTCTGATTGGTTTTTTGCGACTTTGCCAGTGGTGTGCAGAAGTGACTGATGGCGATCGGCCCTGCAGGAAAGGTATGAATTACTACATTATCAGGCTCGTGGCCGATGGCACAGTAGTGAAGTAGCTCGATCCTACCTTTACCCTTCCTCTTCCTCTTCCCTTCTTCCCTAAAACGTTTCGACCTAATTACTTCGCGTGTCCTAAGAAGGACCAAACTCGGTTTCTTTAGTTTCTAGTGCTCACGAGCCATGCGGCGTAGGCGTGGGCGTGGAGGTGGGCGCGAGGCCAACTACAGCGCATTATGCAAGCTTATCAAGCCAAGACAGTTGAATCCTTCAACGCCTTCACGTATAGTATGTTGTCATCGTACAGTCAGGGCTAAATATGTCTAGATAGTGGTGGCATACTATCATCTGTCGAGAGTAGCGTCCAGATTGAATTTGCCTCTGACGTATGGGTAAAAACAAGGACTTGAAGTATCATGCTAATGAGAGAAATCGTACTATTCGAAGAGCCAAGTGTGTGCCCCTGGTGATCATGGACCACTGAAGCGCATAGGGCCATTCAACCTAACCTGTTCCTGTCGTAGTTAATCAAGATCAGTGGTCCGACTAAAGATGATTCGCATCCTTGCCTATAAGTCGCCATAGTGAAAAACCTCATATTTAATGTAGACGAGTCAGTGATAATATTAGAATGCGCCTTTCTGGAAAATGGTAGGTATTAATAAATAAAAATGACACTTGAGAAAAACCATCTGCTTTTCTTAGGCTTTTGTTGCAACTACATTAAAAGGGGAATTGTTGAACTTGTCTGCTTGTGTTACTAGGTAACTTGCATGAAACCGCTTAAGCAACTTGCGAACCAAAGCGACGGGAAAATGATGTCAAACCTCCACAAATGGTTAGATGCTTGATATTCTTATCTGCCTACCTATTACAAGATACAGTTATTACCTACCTATTGTACTTGAAAGAATTTAGTTTCTCGTAAAATAGATAGGTTATTATGTATGTAGGTAGTTGCATTATCCTTTTCTCTCAGCTAAAACGTCATAGTTACTCTAAGAACAAAAAAGTAATGGTCTGGGAAGGAATAAGGGGGAAAGTTGCTGACTGGTCAGAAGGGTCTAAACTAAAACTCGGCTTTGCGAAGTGACGGGTAGCGCATTGTCGTCATGTTAAAAGTAAAAGATCGGACGGATTGGCCAATGCAAGTAGGCGGCAGGCAACCAAGTTGCAGTTGGGTTCCTTCATATGCCGCACGAGATACAACGCTTAAAGGTAGCATCATGAATGTTTCTACCTGATAACTTACAATTCCTTTGAATTCGGTTCCGAGGGTGTAGTATTTAAAGAAATTGAAGGGATAGTCACGTTAAAGTAACTGTAACTGTAACTGTACTTTGTTTGTCTGTCCAGTTGACACCTAATTATTTGTGCATTCCAAGACCATTAGACTCGAGATAAAATCTCGCCGAGGTCTGCAGCGTAGCGGAGGAAATCCCGTCTCGAGTCGAGTCTGTGCGGTACATGCCAGCGACGTATGTGCCTGTAGATTTATTATTGCAGGGGACTGACCAGGGATAGTAGGAATAGCAGGGGAGCTAACAAACCCAGCCACAGCAAATTGCAGTTGACCGTGCGACATAATTGAACAAATTGCATCGCTCCATAGGCGTTTCCCCCCTGTAATTACTTCCTTGCTTAGGGCCAATGCGCTCTCCTTCACCTCTGCAAGCTTTACAGGCATTAAGCGTCAACACAGTCATAATTGCCCCAAAAAGCCATAGGTAGCGACAGAGGTAGACATGTACTATGTACCTACCCGAAGTAAGGAAATAAGCACCTAGTCTAGTTCCTAAGCCACCCCGGTTATAGTGCAAGCGTAGCCCGTAGAGAGAGAGAGCTAGGTGCAGGAAAGGTCAGCCGAAGAAGAAGGCTTGGAATTGGAATGTTCCCAAATTGATACATCTGCCATCTGAGCCCCGGTAAACTCTCCTTCTTACCACTCACCACACACGCCGTTGTCCAACCGGACCACATCCAATTGACTTTCGTCGCATTGAACGGCTCGCAAAGGGGGACGGAAATTTGGGGCGTCGCGAAGGAGAGTCGATATTTGGATTTCGGTTCATTGGCAACGAGCGTCGACTTATCACGCCTTCGAAAAAAAAGAGATATTCCCCTGCTACGACGAATACGAGATTACTGTAGACTGACGGGACGACCTCGATTGTAGCTGAAGTGCGCGCGCGCAATACTTTTTCAGCACTTCAGAAGATCTCGCGACTTACGTCAAATCGCACGAATTTTAATGAAAGGGGTCCACATGTTGTTCTTCTCGTAGAGTCGATTGACTGACTAATCTCAACACATTCGACTTTAACCTTCAATGCATCGGTCCACTGGATTTGGATTTGACAGGCATCGAATTGCCGCGTAGTAGAGAGCCATGGAGGTAAATCCTCAAGGGCTGCAACCGCCGTTGCCCACACGATCGAATCCTAGTCTCCTCTCACCATCGCGACAAGATTCTTCGCGTAATCCTAAACCACCCAGAGCTTCGGTTCGAGATTCGAGGTCGAGAAAATCGCCACCGTTCGGCGGTCTACATGGCAAGATTAGCGCATCGAAGACGCGCATATCACCTGCAACCGGAGCCAAACCGTTGGTACCGGCAGGCGAGAGAAGGTCTGGAGGTCATGATGGAGCTAAGACGAAAGGGGAGACCGACGGTGACAAGTTCAATATAACACCAGATGGAGGCTCAGCCGGTCGGGAAGGGAGGCATTTCACTGTGGCCAACGTGGGGAATAATGGCCAAATATTCTTAAGGTTTGTACAACTGAGATGCGCAGTCCGTGTGATGTTACTAACGAGGTCTACGATAGACCTTCTATACGACCAGCAAACCAGAGATATCCACAACCCAATTTCACATTCCCAGCTACGCCGCCGAGCACAGCAGGTTTAGACTCCTTGGTTCAGAATAAGAAGGTGCCTGACGAGAACAGCGAACTGACCAGCGGCCAATGGACTCCTACACCTGTGACCGACTCTTCATCTCCAGGTGTAGTTAGAAAGAAGGCTTATTTCGACTTGAAACATACGCCGAAAACCCGAAATCGCCGTGCATTGTCAGATTCAACCGTTCGCGACGCAAGCATAGCACAGGAAGGAGACGATGGTGTATTTAAGGTGGTGATTTCCAAGCCACAGAATGGATCGAGGTCGAAGACAGCGGAGGACTTGGGCAAGGATCAAGGCCCGTTTCTACAAATATCTATTCCATCATGGAAATTGGGCACGCCGAGATTCTCTTCTAGGGGGACGCCTTTGATTCGCGGCTCGTCCTATGCTCCGACTGAGGATATTCGCTCGAGCAATGCCTCCTTCTTTCGCCCATCAGTGCGTGACATCAACTCCCTACATCCCGAGTCGATAGACACGATGCGACAGAGGTCGACCTCTACACCTCACCTCAACTTGCAATCACCGGGCTTGCTTAGTCCAGCTACTACCATCCCTACGCCACGATTTCCTCACGCCCCAGTACGATCAACGTATCGATCGACATATCGATCGACTGTATTAATCATAGAACCTTCCATGTTTGATGCGCTCACTTTTAAGCCGACCTGTGACGATCGTTCCATTGTTCGATATTCCCCAGCAACAAACGCTGTAACGGCAGCTACGCCGCCGAGATTAGTCGCCGAAATTACATCTCCTAGCTTCTTGGACTATGAACTAATATCTGATTTCTTCCTTACGTTCCGCGCCTTTCTTGATACCCAGGACCTGCTCCGAATGCTAGTTGCGAGACTTCGATGGGCCGTGTCCCGTGACGATGAGATAGGAATGATTGTTCGAGTACGGACGTTCGTTGCGTTAAGGCATTGGATCTTGAATTACTTCGTCGACGACTTTGTTGTGGATCATCACCTTCGTGTGATGTTTTGTAACCTTATAAACGACTTCGTGGAAGAACTTGCTCAAGATGAGCGCGGGAGGAAGGTCCAATTGAAGATCCTAGCTGAGCTTAAGAAATGTTGGAGACGAGTATGCGCGCAGTTTTGGGATGGCCCGGAATTCGATTCGTCCTTGGGTCCCGATATCCCCATAGCACCTGGTGGAATTGCTGGCCACCGAGATCCGAGTTTAGATCCTAGCTTCTGGGAGACCGAATCGGATGAGCCACTGCAGCTGTACGGTATGCAATTTCCAGAAGGCGACCTGCATCCCGAGGCTAGCTTTTACGCGGATATAGCATACGCGAACCTGACAAAGCCGGGTCATATCGATTCTATTTTATTCGATGGAGCACGCGCAGACACGCCCGAGGAAGAGCGGCCTGCCGAATTGCATAGGAGGCAGACTTCGCCCACTAGTATTGCAAGTCTCGATGTGGTATCATGCTCGTTCCCGACTAAAGGATTGCGGATCGGTGACCCAAATGCGAGCTCCGCCCTCGCCGCCCATCCCGTCGACCCCAGCTCTATCTATACTAATGTCGATCCTGTTGCTTCTACTCCGCGGGCTCTTACCGGAAAGCGGGTCAGGCCCCATACTTCTCATAAACGAAACAACAGTCTCACAGACTCTCTCCGAGAGCATGGCTCGTTAACGGAAAAGGTCCTATATAAGAACGCGGAGTTCCTACTTACACTGCCATATGCTGGTAGTCTTGTTCGGGGAAATCTCCTGCCTCCTAGCCAGCCTTTCGTCGAGATAGACCCTCCAAGCCCCTGGGGAACAACGCGCCAAACCACCGTTTTCCAGCCTCACCCTATCGAACCACAAAAAGGAAAGGGTTCTGGATCGGCGATGTCGGGCCAAGGTATGAGGAAGTTGATCGGTAATGTCAGAAGAGCCATAAAGACAAAGGGTCAAGGAATCTCATTAACAAGGGGAAATTTTATCGACATTGCACCTATCGGACCTCGAGGCGCTACTACTAATAGGCTTCCTGGAACGGCGGTTGTACCACAGGCACGTCCATCACCACTAAATGGTGCTCGTGCTCCCATGCGTATAGATTTCCTTGGTGCGACGATTGCGGAAGATTTCAAGAAGGCTGTACGTGAAGATGCCATCGCCGAGACTGCAAGCGAGGACGATCATCCTGGGAATGCCGGTGACGCTGAAGATGCTATCGAGTACTCGCCTGCTCATCTAGACTCTTCGTTCGAGTTGAGACCTCTGAGCGATGCTGCGATTACAGCCGGAAGCAAGTCTATCGTTATTGTCGATGGGACTTTACCTGGTGACTATCCGCCTATGACCAGTGCTCTAACAGCTTGGAACCCGTCTGTCGAGGCTTTCGCGGAGAGCATGATGCGAGCTGGTGGTGCCGATCTAACACCGCCGACTACACCTCCTGGGCAAGCGGTACGTGGTGATACCCCGAGAAGATCTTCATACCTTCTTGGTCAGCAGACTTTCAGGCCCCCGAGCTCTCCCGCTCCTCTGCCACCCTTTGTCCCCGATCTGGATACACTACAACCTGGACGCTCGTCTGAGGACACCGACGTTTACACCCGCCCGTCGATTAAATCCATAATGCAGTCGCCCAACAGACCCCCGTTAAGCTACCTGAGACACCAACGCCAGCAGTCGAGTCGTAGTTACCGATCTAGAGGCTCTATAGCTCATCGACGGTGGGCATCTTTCCAGAGTGGCATTGCGGCTCAGTCCACGATCAGAAGTTTTGATGCCACTACCTATTCTGAGGGCTCTGTGACATCCGAAGTCATGCCCCCACCGCTTAGAGTTCTTCGAAGACGGCCAGGTGGGGATCTAAGAGGCGCAACTAATGTTCATGACCTAGATACTGCGCCGATTCGTAGATCACGATCCGTGGGCTCATTGACGACTTATACAGAGTCGATCAGGAGCTCTTACCTACGAAGCCCTATCCGAGATTCAAGTGGTTATGTTGATGTCGTCAGTAGCGACTATTCGCAGAAGCGAGCGGAAGTATTTTCTCTGGGGGCCATGGCGGAGCAGCCCGTGAAGCGCGCAGTGTCTCTTATTAGTACTCACTCTTCCAAACCGATCATGCGACCTTCTTTTGAGGCGGAGGCACAGAAACTCGCGCAGATTCCAGATGACGAAGATGACGGTGGTGTTGAGTCAGCGCTTCTAAAACTCGAGGGCAAGTATGAGAAGAAAATTGCTAAGCTCTCCATGGAACCAACGAAGATACCCCAGAAAAACCTTGATGATCTTAAAGACAAACCGGTGGCGATGCCTGAGATTCACCATGGCAAAAATGAAAAGCGAAAGCACCGTCATCAGCACATAGCTTCTGAGGAAATTGTATCGCCGATTGAGGAGACCTTCGATATACCATCTAACAGTCAACTTGATCTTCCTCGAGACTCCGAAGTTATTTCATTCCTGTCGGAAGATTCGAGAGAAACGTATAACTCAACTCCATTACTTGATCGGGGATTGACAGACGATGGACGAAGCAAGACAGCCACTCGGGAATGGACGGATCATTCGATACTGATAGGCCCAGACACGCCACAGAATGAGCAAGATGATGCAATGGCGGCTGGTTCTTCGCAACATGCGTCCTTCGAGTTCGTACAGAAAACGGAGAGTATGGATAGGATCAAGCCGGGCGCAACTGCACCCGAAGATCCCACGTTCCTGGACGTGGACAGCGATACGGACTCTGCTTTGTCATCTGAGATATCGGTTGACATCCCTGATATTAATGATTACATATTCGGAGAACCTCGTTCGCCGAAGAGACCTAGTCCTATCAATACCGGTTCATCGCCTGACACCGAGGACGGAGCTGCGCATCGAGACAAACCCCCTTCTCCACCAATGACATTGACGCACGCTTCTGGGGAGTCGGAGACTGACCATGTCCCACAACTTCACGAACATCAGCTTTGGGCTCAAAAACCATTACCGCCTACGCCTGACACTACTCCCACCACTGCTATGTACCAACACGGCTCGGATTCGCCCAGAGACCCAACAGGCACCCAGGAAGCTCTGCGCAACGCACCTCGATTATCCGATGAGGCCCGCCGAAAGAACTCCGTTCATCTACCTTTCATCCTTGCCTTTGATTCTGAGGTTCTTGCTCAGCAGTTCACACTGATCGAGAAAGATGCTCTGAATGAGGTTGACTGGAGAGAGCTAATTGATATGAAGTGGAAGAACGCCAATAACGATTCACGATCGTGGGTTGATTTCCTTCGGAACACGGATGCCCGCGGTGTTGAAGTTGTCATCGCGCGATTCAACATTATGGTCAAATGGGTGATATCAGAAGTCGTACTTACTGAAGACATGGAGGAGCGAGCTCGTTGCATTATCAAGTTCCTCCACGTCGCCGCTCATTGTAGGAAATATCGCAACTTCGCCACAATGGGACAGATCGCCATCGCCTTGACATCAAACGAAGTAGGACGGCTTGCTAGGACTTGGACCATGGTCCCGCCTAATGATCTAAAGACCATGAGGGATCTCGAAACACTCGTTTCCCCGACCAAGAATTTCTATAATCTACGTGCGGAAATGGAGGGCGGTGGCACTACCGCGGATACCGGGTGTATACCATTCGTCGGCATCTACACTCATGATCTGTGTTTCAACTCGCAACGACCGTCTGAAATAGCCAGCTCGCCATCGACAGCGCCTCTCGTTAACTTTGAACGCTGCCGTATCGCCGCCTCAGTAGTGAAGACCCTACTTCGCCTTCTTGAGGCGAGTACTCATTACGAGTTCCAGCCCATCGAAGGTATTACCGAGCGTTGTCTCTGGATGAGTGCTCTTAGCGACGAAGAGATTCGAAAGCACTCGGAGAGTTTAGAATAATCGAGGATTCCATATCTTCACAGTCGACCGGCAACGAGCTATTCGATCATCGATACTGATCGACCAATAATGTGTCATGCTATTTTTTTCAGGATCGACTACACTATAATTCGCCTACTCCGTTTATTTAGTTAGACGATACTCGGCATTGTACCAATACTCAGTCTTAACGACCACTATTCTTATTATATAATACCCCATACGATACCACGACACATCAAGCAACTATTATCCTTGAGAAGCACAGCATACCACTTAGGGAGTTAAGATCATCACTTCCGTGGAAGACGCCATTTTTGCGTTTGGGTCACCAGCTCAATCTCGAGCACAATTCCTTTATGTTCACTTCTTGCATTGTAGCATTTTATCATACCTTTTTTGTTTTATCCCACATCATCTGAGTTCGGGGGGCGAATCATGCGGCGAGGCCGTGGTCGACCGGTTTAACAGGCGAGGAGCAACAGGACGGACATTCGGGGGAGGGCATACCATTTTTCATCACATCATCATACCAAGCACCGGAGTTTAGTGGTTCGACTTTTTTGTTGTATACCTGTTTGTTTTGAGGGACACTTAATGCCAATGAACGAACCCATCACCCACCCAACCTACCAACCTACCGAGGAAGAAAAGTAAAGACTTGAACCAAAAAAAGAGGGTGTCGAAAAACTTTGGCTTGGCAAACACGAGGCAGGACCGGTACATATACTACCTCATTTTTGTGTGTCGAGAGTGTGCGAGTAGCTTCGAAGGTACAAGGACGAGGAATCAGAGAAAGGAGGAAGGGGGAAATGGAAAGGAGAGAGAGAGAGGAAAGAGAAGAGAGGAGTTAATCGCGCATCTTGTCTTATTCTGGCCCGATTCAAACGTTTAGATACCCCCTTTGCCTCGTTACTGAAGAGAAGAGAAGAGAAGAGAAAAGAGAAGCAGTTGTTAGTGCAGATGATGACTTTACATATCTGGACTCTTACTCCCAAGAGAATATGTTTTCAACTCACCTTTTACTTCGTTGACTTACGTGCCTGTTGCTGCTTGTAAGATGTGTTATCAAAAAGGAATTACTGCCTACGTACGTACGTGGTAGATATCAGGCTAATATTGTGAGCAAGTTATCGTAATTACTACGAGCCGAAGATATATATCTCTCCCACCAACTACTTCTCATCAAAACCAGGCGAAAAAAAATTGCAAGTCTAATCATTTGTTTGGTTCAGTTAATTCATTGATTGATTAATCATTTCTCTGCAACTTATCTATGCTACCTAGCTAGAAGCTACCAGTGCAGTAGAAAGGGGGGACACAAGGAAAAGTGAAGGGAAAAAACGGGCGGGATAACGATCAAGTCCACCCCTTTGACCACACAGGGCATTCCCCCGAACCGGGAAAGGAAGAGAATCCATGAGATGAAGATATTTTTACACAACGAAGAAGCTAATCTTCAAATAAAAATAAGTACATAGTCAACTACCTATAAAGTAAAGTCAACTAGTCTCATTTTTTGTTTGAAAGAAAAACGTTTAACGTGTGTAAGAAAAAAAATCAGCCAGTTTCTCCCCCTCCTGTTCCAAGTCCGGATATCTTTCCCTCATTAGTACGGTCAAGTTGACCCGTATTTCCTGATCCCGGTCCATTTTTTTTGGCGGTTTTGTTGCAGAAGAACAAGGAAAACCATGGCAGTAGATTCGCGTTCATGCGCGAATGGTGATGTTGATGGTAGTAGTGGTGGTATGAGTGGTAGTTAGGAGGGATAGAGGGTAGGATAGAATGTATCTACCAGGCGGTGTCGCCGTCTGTGATCTGCTGAACGGGTCCATCCTCAAAGGTGGAGGTGGGTTGCTCTTGGTTACCATTACCGCCCTGGTCCTACCATTGGCTGTCCTTAGTAGTGGCTTCCGTCGTAGCACCCCACTCACCAGCGGGAGGAGCGCTCGTCGCGTTGGCCCACTCGTCGGTCTGGCCGTCCCAGCCACCGGTCTGAGCGGCGGCGAAGCCAGCAGGGGCAGCTTCCCAGTCGGCAGCGGGAGCACCACCGAAGGTACCGGTCTCGATGGCGGCGGGGCCAACCTCCTCAGCACCGGGCAGCTTCTCCTCCTCGATCTTCTCCTCGGCCTCAGCCTCAGGGTCACGGTCTATAGATAGTTGTTAGTTTCTTTTCCTCCCTTCAACTTGCAGATCTGAATTGGTAGAACATACAGAAGTAAAGATCGACCATCACATCCCAGGGAATGTCACGGCTGGCGATGGTGCCACGGATGCGGAGGACCTCACGCGCCAACATCCACCAGACGCAACCGATGGCGTGGCGACCCTTGTTGTTGGTGGGGATGGCAACATCGACGTACTCGGTCGGGGAGTCAGTGTCGCAGAGAGCGATGACGGGGATGTTGACGTAGGAAGCCTCCTTGATAGCCTGGGCGTCGGTGCGGGGGTCGGTGACAATGATCAGGCGGGGCTCCTTGAAGGAACGGGTGATGTAGTTGGTGAAGGAACCGGGGGTGAATCGACCGGCGATGGCGACGGCGCCAGTGTGGGCGGCGAACTTGAGGACGGAACGCTGACCGTAGGGACGAGCAGAGATGACACAGATGTCGGAGGGGTTGTCGACGGCGGCGATGATGCGGGCAGCCAGGACGATCTTCTCCCTGCGACACCAAATTATATTAATATCAATTCCTCCCGATTCAATTGCGCAACTAGATTATCTAGATTCAAATTTAAATCTTACCAGGTCTTGCCAATGTTAATGACATTGACACCATCAGCGCGGGTCTTCCAGAGGTAAGGCTCCATGTGAACCTGAAGGTTCTTGGAACCGAGATGGCTCTGGGCAGCCAGAAGCATCTCGATGTCCTGGGACGTCGCATGCATGGAGGAGGGGAGGTTAGCGGGCGACATCTTGGGCGATGTTGACTTTTGATGAACGCAAAAAGGTAGTTTTGGTTCGTGTTAAGAAAAAGGAAAGTGAAGAAGAGAAAAAAGGTGGGAGAAAGAAGCGTTCCGCGATCGATCGTCTTGGAAAAGTCGAGATGTTGAAATTTCCCAAGTTCAAAAAAAGTTGGCGCAAAAGTCCGGGGGATTTGGGCAACTGCAACTTTGTGATTTGGTGCGAGACCTTAGGGTTTGGAGACGCTAGTGCCCAATTTGGTAAAGACTGATTGGTGAAGCTTCTGAAGCTTTGACGTAAAGTTGTTACCCTTGGAAAGTGCCCGCCAATTACATAATCCGATTTATGCAGATCGCCAATTCCTATGTAGCTTAGCTGCTTAGGTAAATAGATTCGGTGATTATGTTTCTCCCTTCCGTGCCTTCTCCATCCCTCCAATCAATCGGAACCTCACTGGCGCATGCGATTTTGGTGGCACCCGAGCATCTTGCAGGTCAAATAAAGTGGATCAATTGCTAAAAGTTCAATTCCTATCTGAAGAGTTCACGTTCTCACCATATACGTCGTCATGCCACCCCGAATACCAGGCGTGCAGCGCCTAGGCACTTTTCAATGTAAATACGAACATCGTAACTTAATACTAATAATACATTGACAACTAACAATTGCTTTATAGTATGTCTACGACCCGCCGCAAAGCAGCCCACCCCATCCCTCCTCCCCGTCACACAAACCGCCAACCTGTCGCAAAAGGAAAAGAAGCGATTAGCCAAGCAGGATCCCTACCGATGGGCGCAAATGCAGCAGCGCAAGGCAGCGCACCTGAAGATACGAGAAGGTATCGACGCTGTTAGAACAGCCCAGCGAGGAGATCCCGTCCGAGGTCTCCAAACACCCTTCATCGAATCTCTCGACACCGCGGGGCAGGCACCGCTATCCAAACCACCACTAGACGAAGATGGAAACCCGTTGATAGAACCGCATGAGCTTCCGACTTCGCCTCATGTCCTAAACAACCTCATTCACAAAAAAGAGCTGGAATCCGCCATCGAGAATGCGTATACCCTAACACGACCGATGGAGTCGGAGCTCGCCCCCGTCGGATCTCCCGACTACGAGAAGCAGGTGCAAGAGCACGATGCGAACCATGCGAGAGCCGTCGAGGCCCTGGCGCGTATCACACATATGGACAACGGCTCTGCGAAAGATCGATTACATGCCAACATCCGGCGGTGCGTAGAGACGTTCGGGCGACACGAGACGGATCTGACGCTACGGGCAAAGGCGTTGTCTCGGGGACAGGATAGAGAAGAACGGCCGGTGCGAGGTGGTCCGGACACGGGAAGCAGCGAGGTGCAGATCGCCATCCTCACCACCAAGATCCGGGCCCTGGCCAACGAGCTGGAGAAGGGACGAGGTTACAAGGACAAGGTGGGCAAGCGGGATCTGCGGTTGATGCTGCATCGACGACAGAAGATGATGCAGTATATGGACAGAAAAGAGAGGGGAAGTGACCGGTGGAAGCATATGATCGAGACTCTTGGTTTGAGTCCGGCTACCTGGAAGGAGCAGATCACCACATAGCCAGACACCAAATGGATATGATAAGGTCAACAACGTTGCTGTTGGAAGTTGTATTATATTGGTTGGCTTAATGCATACTCTGTAATATCATGTGCTTATGTACAATACAATAACAACAAAAAAACAACCAGCAGCAAGCAAGGCAGTCTTCGAGACGGTGGTGAGAAATCCCCTCTAAACGGTTCTGTCCATCAGCCTAAGAGCGCCTCGATCAATACGCAAACAACAATGACAAAAAAATCAAAGTGACGATCAAAAAACAGCTTTAAAATGCTAAGTTTCCATGGTATCCCGTTCCATTAGTTCTACAGAGGTTTTTTTTTGGTTTCGTTTTGGTTCGAAGAGGTGGTGGATGCGTAAATGTGCAATGGCGATGTCAAATCAGAATACGCTGATGTAGTTGCCAATCCTCTCCTTCTGGTTCTGGGCTATGCACTCGGCGATCCATGTGATGTTGCGGATTTCCTATACCTGAAGTTAGAAACCAATATTCGTCTTGTTCCGAAGTAGTAGTTGCTCAAATGGGGTGTGTTATGTTGAGTTAGTGGCAGACTTACCTGCTCCCTTAGCTTCACCCACGCGTACACGATGGCGTATGTAAACTGTCTCGTGAAGGCCGTCTTGGAGATTTCCATCTCCTTCTGGTAGAACATGTCCTCCAGACTTCGTTCGTTGCCGCCAGCACCGCCGGCCATGTTACCGGGCCCCGATGGGCCACCGCCTAATCCTGCAGCATCGAAAAAGGTCTTGTAGTCTGAGACGCCATCCACCGCCAACCTAACACCTTCAAAGTCATCTGATCTGGAAAGCATCAAGGTGCCCTCGGGGTACAGCTTGCCGAAGCTGGGGTAGAGCTTCTTACGGTCCGCCTTGCTCAGCTCCGTTCCGAAGGAGTTCAGGGTGATGTTGATGGCTCGTCTATCAGCTTCGAACTCAAGGATCTCGGTCATCACCTCGGACGTCGGGGTGCCGGCCATATCCGGGTGAGTGTTGATGAAGTTGTAGAAGTCCTCGAGATAGTTCTTGTACAGCGTGTTGCGCACGATCTCAATATTCAGCTCGTCCAGGTCCTGGTGACTCAAGCTACCCTTGAAGTAAGGGGCCAGCGGTGTCTCTATCAGCACGCTGTTGTACAGCTCCTCGATGTTCGTTGCCACGCAGAGAACTGGCATCGTCTCGAACCAGCCGAGAGGATGACATCGATCCAGCAGCTCTCGGGTGTCTCGTTCGTGCAGGGTACCGGTAATCAGGAGAGCGACGTTGTCGATCATGTAGCCGTATGTTAGATAATCAAGGAACTGTGCTAGCGATCCGACAGCATTTGCGCGCACATAGCGGAATTCGGAGACAAGCTTGTCGGTGGTTTTGGCGGCTAGGCTGGAGGTAGACGGGTTTGGAGGGAGGGAACCAAGGAAATCGCCGTAAGCAGGACCAAGCTGCAGCTTCAAATCTGTTTGGGTCTATTAGACGACGACATCCTTATCATTGGAATCGATATAAGTCAAGAATGCATACCATCGATGGTTTCGCATTGCGTCAAGTTGGTGTAGTTGGCACCGGTAAGAAGGCCATTTCGATATCCTCGTACAATGCCCTCGATGTAGCTATTATGACATATTAATTAATTAATCAATCGGCAACCAACTAAGATAGGTGCCTAATCTCTTACCCATTATTGACGTTGAAAAAGAGACCCTCCATGTTGAAGTACTCGTTGTTATAGTGTGATGAAGAAAGGAGATCCAGATCCCTTACTAGAAGAATGATGTTATAATTAATATAATACTATAATACGCGGTCGTTGCATCGAATGCGCTCGGAAAGCTTAAGGTTGCGTAATATGGCTTAGAAGAATATTGGAGATAAGCTGCAGGATAAGCTTGGATCTATTCGATTAAAGGAACTTAGCGTGAACTCTGAAGCTTTGAGTGGCGCCCACACTTTGTTGGGTCCACTTTTATGCGGTAGCTTTCCAATTTTTTTCCTACCAAAAAAAAAGTCGAATAAAATTTTACACCAAAGCAGAAGAAGCTCTCTCTTAATTATTTTTCGACGTTCAACTCACATCCAATCCGCCGCGAAGAGAGCTTGCAGGTCACAACATTAATATACTACAACTCGCCTGCAAAAATGCCTCTCTTCGTTCTTGCAGAGACGCCTGCGGGGTAAGTTATTTGATATTTTAATCCGATATCTTCCTGCGCATACACAAATACTAACGCGACGATAGCTACGGTCTGTTCAAGGCCAAAGACAAGAAGTTGCTGTCTCGCGATGATATCAGCAAGCAACTTTCCAGCGCCGAGGCCATCAACTCGATGTAAGTACACCAAATCAAAATGACATTCAATTGATCAAATGAACATGCTCACTGACAGCACTTAGGCTGTCGCTCAAGAAGATGGTCAAGTTCGAGGACTCGGCTCAAGCTCTAGGCGAATACACTGCCCTCACAGAAGGCAAAGTCACCCCGATGCTACAGAACTTACTCGACGACATCAAGGAGGAGCGAAAGGCATCGCTTGCTGTTGCCGACCCGAAGCTGGGTTCCGCGATTAACGTTCTGCCCCAGCTGAGCATTACTCCTGTCTCCGATTCATCTACCAACGATCTTTTCCGAGCAATCAAGACCTATCTTCCTGAGCTCTTCCCCGAGCTGGAGGGCGATTATCTAGGAAACATGGCTCTTGCCTTGTCGCACTCTATCTCTCGTCATAAGCTCAAGTTTTCCCCGGATAAGGTGGATGTTATGATTGTGCAAGCCATCAAGCTTCTTGATGATTTGGACAAGGAGTTGAACAACTATGCCATGCGTGTCAAGGAGTGGTATGGTTGGCATTTCCCCGAGCTGGACCGTATTGTCCAGGACAACCTCGCCTACGCTCGCATCATTATTCTCATGGGTACCCGAGAGAATGCTGCCAATACGGACTTTTCTGAGATCCTGCCTGACGACATCGAAGCCCGAGTCAAGGCGGCTGCCGAAGTCAGTATGGGCACTGAGATTCTCGAGTTCGACTTGGAGAACATCAAGCTTCTTGCCGAGCAAGTTATCAGCTTCACCGAGTACCGACAACAGCTTTCTCAGTACCTCACTTCGCGTATGAAGGCAATTGCTCCCAACTTGACCGAGCTCATCGGTGAGCTTGTTGGTGCTCGTCTCATCGCGCACACCGGTTCCCTTTTGAAGCTCGCTAAGAGCCCCGGTAGCACCATCCAAATTCTTGGTGCTGAGAAGGCTCTTTTCCGCGCTCTCAAGACCAAGCATGACACGCCTAAGTACGGTCTCATCTACCACTCATCTCTCGTTGGACAGGCCAGCGGTAAGAACAAGGGCAAGATTGCCCGTACACTGTCTGCCAAGACCGCGTTATGTTTGCGTGTCGACGCGCTCTCCGAGCTGAGCACTGAGGGCGCTGATGGTGAAGATATCATTGTGGACGATGAGGAGAGAGCCGACATGGGTATTCGACTACGCGCGGTGCTTGAGGACAAGCTGCGCAAGATGGAAGGCAAGCCATTGCTATCCAAGGGTACCAAGATCGGACCCAACGGTGCCGCCCCGGCCAAGTTTGAAGTTAAACCGTCGCGAAGCTACAATGCCGATGCCGATGCTGTGTCTGCATCTGCCAAGAAGGCATCGGGTAAGCCCTTGATTCAAGAAGTGGAAGATACCCCTATGGGTGACGCAGAAAGCGAGGAGGAATCCGAGGGAGAGGACTCGGACGTCGAGATGAACGACACAGAAGAGAGTAAGTAACCAAAGGTTTTCCCTTTGCTTAGGACAAAATTAGCTAACCAACGAGCAGCCCCGAAGAAGACTCCTAAGAAGTCAGGAAAGTCGGAAGAGAAGCACTCAGCAAAGAAGAGTAAGAAGGCCGCCAACGGCGATGCTGCTCCTTCAACACCCGCCAAGTTGTCTGAGGCCGACTATACCCGGTTAGCAGAGGAAGCTGGTGTCTCTGTCACCAAGTTCAAGCGCAAGTACGAGCGAGGCGACATCAAGACGACCGCCGACGGAACGCCGCAAGTCGTCAGCAAGAAAGAGCTGAAGAAGCAGAAGAAGGCGGAGGCCAAGGCGGCCGAGGCAGATGTCGAAGGTGGCAAGAAGAAGCGAAAGCACGACGAGGACAACACGGAAAAGAAGAGCAAGAAGAAGTCGAAGAAGGAGAAGGCGGCGTAAAAACAGACCTTCGTTCCCTACCACCTTTCTTCCTTCCTCTCTGTATCATACCAAGTAAAAAAAGATTGGTGCTTGCAATCATGGACGTCGGCGTTCCGGTGGTCATACCAGGGTTTTCGTGTGTTGTTGGAGTTTCGTTGGGCTGGCATCGTTAGATAGGTGGTTTCTAGCTCGTAATTTAGCTTGAAACTCATCTTCAAGACAATTTTGCTGTTCTTAGTTCTACGAATTTGAGTTTAGGTGCTTCGTGCATTGTGATAATTCGTGTGATATAATTTGATGAGTGTCGTGTATTTGGTGACTTGTCTAAAAATAGAAATTTGAAACTCGACTTCTCTTTACCGTTCGTTGGAACTTGCTACCACCCCAGCCTTAAAACGTTCAAAAAAGATCAACGAAAATTGCAAAAAGAACAATTCATGGTCCCAGAGAGGCTTGAACTCTCGGCCTTCGCATCACTCAACATTTCGAAGCTCGAAATATTAGTACGACGCTCTAACCAACTGAGCTATGGGACCCTGAGGCAATAGGGGTTGAAATAAGATACCAGTTGCAAAGCTGTACCACCATATATGGCAAACAACTACATAATCAGCAAATACGAATTACATTCTATGGATATCTCAGCTCATCGGTAGGTAGGTAGATAGATAGATATTCAAAGTATTAGGGTGACCGCTTCGATCCTTAATCGGCATGAGGTTTACACGATGATAGGTTTAGCAGGGGGGCTCACTTCATCAGTCGGTGAGTGTCACAACCAAAACTAGGTTTTTTTTAATCGGACATTTCTAATTAGTACTAAATGTCATGTAACCTTCATGATCATTACCTAAGTAGGTATATAGCCCGTTACATGAATAAGTCTAGCTACGGGGTATCGTGGGGGAGGGTGTATCATCTAACAAAAAGGGGTATGTATGTATGTATGTACGTATGTAAAGTGTGAACGCGGCCACTTGCTGCTAAAGCTCAACCACACATGTCTAAAAGAATTCAGAGGTACGCCGCTGTCTCCTGGCCGTTATCCCTATAGTTCATCCACATACTGCCGCCAGTATACCTAAATCTTGGCGCAGTTCTCAGAGATTCCTCCAAAAACGAGCAAGCCTCGGCGCGACTCAGAACGCTTAGCCATTCCCGTCCATTTCGCAGACCGTGCTGGTTCGGTCTGTTCATAATCGTCTGGGCCGTCTCCGCCAGCGCCCGGTCGACTAGATCTTGGTCCACCGCCGGCGCCGTGATCTGGAGGAACTCCTTGAGGCCCACGACCTGGACTTGCTTGGGCTTTGCTCTATATACATCCTCATAAGTATGCCACGTCTGCTTGATGTCAACTTCCAGTCGCACAAAGGCATACTTCACAAATTCTGGGTGATTTATGCCGTCTGGAAGCGGCCCTCCGTAATCGCGATCGAGCTCCCTCCATATGAGCACGATCCAGCTTCCCGGCGTGAAGCCCTGCGGCACCGGCCAGTTCAGAACGGGGCGTACCTCGAATTGTTCCGAATCGTTGTCCAGCGATGTTGGCCCGAGGGAATAGTGCATGCCTACCCCGTCTTGCGAGCGCAAATCTGACAAGAAACTTGCTGCAAAAGCCTCCGGTGTCAAAAGCCCGTGCCCGACATATTGATGCGGCCGAAAGAATCGGTTGAGGTTGAGGCCTACACTATCTGGCTTGCGAACGAATAAATGATGGACCGGGAAGATATCCGTGGGTGGGTGGCAGGTGGTGAGGAGCCTGTGACTGAGCCATAATCTCCCGTATAGTGCCGCTGAGAAAGCACTGTAACAAGAGTGTTAGCCAGGCGTAAACGAGGAGACCTTTCAACCATAGAGATTAGAAATTGC
Organism: Hypoxylon sp. CI-4A; assembly: GCA_002120315.1. Taxonomy (NCBI): domain Eukaryota; kingdom Fungi; phylum Ascomycota; class Sordariomycetes; order Xylariales; family Hypoxylaceae; genus Hypoxylon; species Hypoxylon sp. CI-4A. Next base: position 239,862 of record KZ111547.1, on the reverse strand, counting down.
ATACCTTGAGAAAGTAACTTTGACATGATCTAGGACATGCAGCCGTCTAAAGAGTGTTTTGAAGTAGTCGATGCTTGCCTCGTCGCTTTCTCTTGTCGGGCTTTGGACTATGTTTAGTCCTCGTAGAGAGGGCAGACGACATACCGCATCCAAGACTTGAAAGGCGGAACCTTCTATCGCGTCGACACAAATGCTGACATATTCAGCATTTCTCACCTCGTCCATCTGCAAAGCAAATTCGATAGCTTCAGCTGATATTCCCTTGAGCCATCCTAGGTTGATGTGGGTTTCCCCCTCGAAGGCAAGGGCTATCAATTGACTGACAGAGCGCGAGCTGCTAAGGTCCTCCGAGCGCTCACTCAGGCATCGCAGGAGCAGGTTCTTAAAGTCAGGGATTCGTCGGGGCATATCGAATATGGAAACATCAAAGATCTCCATTTCCGATGTACTGTCGACTAGACGGGCCATGGCTTGGTCACGAAGAGACTTGGATTTCGTGTTGTCATCCAGCCAAGCAACTATGTATGTCATGTCAGTTACAGGGCTTTCTCGTGAACAATAGGTAGCTCAACTTACACTCTAAAGAAAGCTTTCCTTTGATTTGCCTCGACTCTAAACCAGCATTCATCTGTAGTTCGTTATGACCGAATGCCTTTGAGTATTGGTCAAGGGAAAGTGGTTGGTGTTGTTCGCGTCCATAGGGAATAATGCTATATCGCACATCGCTTAGATCGGTGATGTCGAATAGTATCATGCCTAAATGAGGGCTGGGGTCCTTATGTACGTGGCGTAGTTCTATTTCTCTGTACGGATAATTCGTCTGCTTTCCGTGAAAACCAACGCCCAATTTCATGCATGTAACTAGGAACGGGAATTGGTCCAAAGCAGACCGGGCATTCAAGCCGATTCCTGTTCTTATATCCCTGAAATAGACTTCGGCGAGAGCCCGCTCGGATTCGATGGCGAAGCGGTTGACAGGGGCAGATAGGATATCCAATATGACGCGGCATGGAATGTGAAACTCATTCTTATTGACTCCTCTGATTCTAGCAAAACGGCCTTGTTCAACGACAGCGAGAGGACGATGTTTTCCGTTGATCTTAGCGATCGCATAGAATCGCCAAGCCCGAGGTATGGTAAGCCCTCCGGTAGGCTGCGTTGATGAGGATGAGGATGAGGTATCGTGAGACATAGCGACTGGTGTTTGGTTCATGGTGACGATGGTTTACCATTCGAATTCCAAGTTGGCAATGAAAAGACTTTGGTATAAAGATGGATTGGACTGGTCTAAATAATATATTGTATTCCATTGAATTCTGCAGCTTTGACCATTGATGCGTAGTGGTACTGTGCTTATTCAATATATAGGTATATGTGGTGAATAAAAGAACAAATTCACACACTTTTGCATCCATACTAGTCCCGAACGATGCGAATTAAACTTTGCTACAAAGTGAATGGAAATGAAGCCTTAAACTTTGGACGATTAATTATTCGGCGTGAGTAAATAGATGGGATGAAATTGAAAATACTGAATACTGTAGTGAATTGACTTATTAATGTATCAGAATAACGTCTAAATGAATATCGCACTTTATAGAGGGTTACAGAGAGCAAAGAAACTCTACTTTAGTAAAGTTTAACCAACCAATTAATTATAGATGTTCTTTCTTAAATGAAACAGTTTAGAAGTCTTGGTCCATGGATTTTAGACGACAATAGTGCTTATTTAATATGCTGCTGTTTAAGGAGTGAAGCATCCAGAGATTGGTAGAATTAGAGTTAGAGTTGAGGGCGCCAAGCTTTAGAGACTCTTCAACTCGCATAAGGCTGGTCTGGTAACTACTATCATCGTGGTGTCCAAATATTAGAAACACGAGCACTGGAAATCGCTGTAGTTCAATCTGAACAGATTTGGTCATCATGAAGCGACCTTGGTATGTTTCTCTAAGTGGGCGTTTCCTATGTTGTTCCGTACTCCCACAGGGACCTCACGATATAATTAGTAACGAAACATACTTGTTAGTCCGATCAAAAGAAGCTATGCGAAAAGGTATCGGGGTACTCGCAATATAAAACATCGTACACGAACGGGGTAGAGACATGTTTGGTGAAGGCGGACAGTGGTGTTTGAAGGATTGAACATGCTACAGCGACCTGCCACCATTAAAATTTACCGGTGCTTGCTCACCACAAGCGGTCCTTGCTACTGACTTTTGTTGTTCTTTTTTTTTTTTTTTTACGATGAAGGGAGACCTGGTAAATATTTCGCTGTACTCGAGGAGCTGACGGGAACAGTTATTGTGTCAGCCTGTGTGCTACCGTGTTGGAGATACAGGAGGTACGTAGAAATGTACAGCTCTGTAACCCCTCATACCTCTAGGGGGTATGTGATAGCTTCATTTGTGATAGTTCAACCTACGTAGATAAAATAACCAATGCCATTCACCAAGTTTGTTGCTAATACACTGAAGGGTATTTGCTTACAATCCTAAGCAAATAAATGCTCCCGTACTACGAGAGCCAGTGCGTTGCTTCTAAGATGTGTGACAGACTGGTAGCTCCTAGGATAACAAACTCGGAGTCGTCTCTTCAATCTCCGCAAAAAATCGGCATCATAGAAAGAGCGAAGATCCATGTTATGTGGTGGGTTGACCCGGTGGCTCTGAGCCGACGCCGTCATCTCTCGGCCCTAAGCAAGGGACTGCCGCGGACAAAAAGCGGCCCTCATAATGCAAGTCGAGATTCTTCTATGTGGATTCATCGAGCTCTTAAGCCAGGAACTAGATGTCGATTAATGGAGAAGTATGGCATCATATGGTAAGACAACAAGATAAAAAAATGTGGAAGCTCGAAACTGGTTCAACTACCGAAGTGGCCGATGAAGGGGGGACTCAATCTAGTCGACGCAATTTTTTTGGGTCTTGAATCGTAACACTTGATCGAGATTCTCAACGGTGCGGAACACAGCTTGATAAATTTAGATACCGCCACATGTGCACCGCCACACTCATAGGTAACCCAAGTAATAACCCAAGAGACGAATATAGTCGCAGCCACAGCTTCACTTTTAGAACCCCCAATAAATACATGTACCTGGTCTTGGAAGCCACATGCAGTTCAAACTTGGCAAATCTCTAATTAATCTTAACCTGTCCGCATGGTTTTATCTCCCACTTACTAGGTACATAGTATTTGTTCGCCTCACTGCTTAGATTAATAGTATTTATTGGTATGTTATTAGTACTATTTACCTTAGCATCGCAACGCGAAGCTTTAGTGGCTGGTTGTATGAGATAGTCATCGGATGCGCTCTGCCTCTCAATGATTATGCAGAAAATATGACCGACAGCGACATGACTCGTCATCCATCTGCCCATTCATCAAGAGCCGGTTATCTTTTTTTTTTCCTTTTTCCTCCAACTTGTTGACCCGGCATCGGAATACTGGCCACAATGGAGACTGCGCCGACAATAAGGTAAACCCTATTATGTAAAAGGGGTTTCACTGGGGCGATGTGTGGTGAGATCGAACCTTCACTTGCCAGGCTTGCTCGGCATCCCTACCTACCTGGGTAGGCCTGCCGTAGTGATCCCCATTCGGGTTACTGATCCATTGGTCCCGGTGAAGCTAGAAAAGTCGACCTTCAAGTCTAGAGGTCTGCTAGAACTTTAACTTGCCTTAGGGGGGTTACCGTAGCTGGTGGAGAACAGAACTCAGAAATCTGCATCGGACTAAGGTGAAACAGCCTCGTTGCGGTAGCTGGAAAAATGCTATTTTTGTAGGGCCTCTGGGCCTTAGCCGCCGCAGCAATGCAAGAAGCCCCTTGCCCCCTATGTGAGTGAGTTACAGGTGATAGGCTGTGGTAAGGTCGAATGTTTGGTGTTTCAATGTTTCGATGTTTTGCATAATTCACTGCGAGTGTCATCGCACCGCATTTACCTACTTAAAAGTCATCGAATCCAGCCCTGTGGTAAAACGCATGAATGACACTTCGAAAATGAAGACGCTAATATCAATAATATCAATAATATCCATAATATTTAGGGTGCTACGATGGATGATGGAAGATGCCGCAAGTCGAAACGAGTTACCTTTGATACGTAGTGGATATTCAAAATTCGGCATTGAAGTTTTGAATTCCCCCAACTTTGTTCAGAGCATTGACCCCCCCTCCCCCCTTTTGGCTTCTGAGGTTCTGGAATAATTATCCTTTCTGCGGAACCGACATGGTTCTATGCACTGTGCCAGCGGAAATCACTGCAAATCACTGCAAATCAAATGGATCTTTATGAGATAATCATTGGGGCAGGCCAGGTTCCCTGTCGAGCTGAGAGAAACAATACTCGAGGTATCTAAGCCTCGCTCCCTAAACCGAATCAAGAGCTAGTTTGTCCACTACTACGGCGATGAGAAAGTAAACTGCCGAAATCGCATAATTAACAAATGAGAGGACAGGAGGGTTTGATGGCAAACGGGTCGGTGATCTAGTGCGACCGATTATCCGTGGTTGAACCCTAGAATTGGGCTAAACTTGACCGTCTCCGATGCTTAAGGGGGCACGAAGTGTTCTGGTTTGCGGCAAAATCCGGAACGCCATGGAACTTCTCGAACAGAACAGAAGGAACACAATGTGACTCCTGTAGTGCTGGCAGAGCACTGATGTTTTTATTTCTTTGTGCATGGTTGTGTTGGTAAGGTCATCAGAGATGCAAACTTCTACACGCACGGGTAGTTATCACGACAATGTGCTGAATTTGACAACGTACTATTATGTATGTATATACGAAGTTGGGATGAAAACGAGCATGCGCTAAGGTTGCCAAGTGGACTGCCATAGAATAATAACGAGCAAGATGACGGTGGTGGCTGTGTTTCTTATTAGATCCAACCAAGTACATACTCTAGCCAAACCAAATTTCCTCCTTTTTGGGACTCGACTCGAGCGACTCGCCGTCAGGGATAGCGCTTCTGGTAATTACATAGAGCTACTAATTCGATCGTTACCAACTAATACTAAACAAAACAAAACACGTGAGCAGGAACGAAAGCGAGCGAGCGTCTGTGTTGACAGCTAGACAACAGACTATTTGCTGTGTGTACATGAAGGAATGAATATTGAATCACACTGCCGCGGTACCTTTGGAACCGACGATACCGATTCAGCAAAGCGGTCCTCTCTCTATTGGATTCTTCCGGAGACTTTCCCACGCTCTTCTTCGGTCGAACAATTGTAGCCGTTAAGGTGTACTGTAGTACTACCTTGTACCTAATGGCCGTAAGACTCGATCGTTCAATAGGAAAATGCCAGGTACCCTGTACTTCCCCATGTATTTTCCGAATATGAGGCCTCCGTTATCATGGGCCAAAACGTGGGGTATTAGTGACATGGTACTGTTTTTTACTATTAGTAGACCACATAGACAATCTGGCTACATGCACTTCAACTCTTTCCACATGTGGTCAAACGACCCATTCGGATCTGATGCACGTGTGGCACAACCTACTGGAACAAATACCCATCTGGTGGTGATGGTTAATGCACAGCTTCTATTTTGATCTGATATTTAATGGCATATCGGCCTGTTTTTGGTTGTGTTTGTCGCGTCTGGTATCGTCATCGTATTGACCGCCAGCAAAGAGTTATCTATAATATTCATGCTTGTAAGAAGAGGGCCATTGGATCTAAGCCCTGGAGAGAGGGAATGGGCGTCGTCATCTTCGCGCTGCAAGATATGTAGGTAGGTATGTATGTATGTATGCTTCTCTCGCAGGATAGGACAAGATAGGGTATGTAGGTATGTAATGTAGAGGTTTCGCTGGTAATAGAATATATGTAGCTGGTAACAATAATTAATAGTTATTAGTGGTTAGTATAGACTAGTAACAAATCAAGCATGCTCTGATTTTTAGTTTGTAACCCGCCCGGTAGTAGAGTACTAACTACTACTGGGCGACTTCCACGACCTGGAGTTAAACGTGCCAGACAAACTCTCGGACGCCAATCTAATTGGTTCGGGGCAGTTCGCTTTCGGTCTTAGGAAGCTGGGGTCCATTGGCCGAGAAGGGCACACCCTTCGCACTGGCTTACGCGTCCTTCTCCTCTTTAATCGCCAGTCCGACCCTTGCCCCATCCCTGCCCCATCCCTGCCAACCTGCCCGACAAGGCCATAGTAACTGACATGGATTTGCATAGTATCCGCCAAGCCACCCAGAGACTCTCACAGGGACTACCCCCGATGTGTCCCCATGCAGCCATGGAACTGCCCATTTCCAGCAGGTCTAGTCTTTCTGGTTCTTCTTTCCAGGCATCCATAACATCCAAATCTCCCATCCGATCCACGCTCTCTACCAATCTTGCCGTTTCTCTCCTTCCTTTACTCTTACTCTTACTCTTACTCTTACTACTCCTACTCTCCTTTACAATCGAAACAATCAACTTTACCAACAACGAATCAAAGCGTGTTTTCTGTTTATCGAATACTCTCCTTCGTCGTCGTCGAATTTTGTATAGCCAGTACGATTTAGAACCGCCTTAGTCATTGGCCTTGTTTGGCCTTCATATTCAACCGAAAGCATGTCGGCTTCAAGTCAGCAATCCACGAGTCCCGCAGGCGTTGTCGATCCTCTTGATTTTGTCGATTTCTCCGAGTACGATACAATGCATTACCAATCACCCACGGCTTCTCCAGCAATCAACAAACCTCAATTTGCTAGGGCTTCGAGTGCGGCGACGACGGCTTCGACAATGCCCTCGACCCAAGCTTTGTCAGGCCCGAGCCATCAATACGACCAATACAAGCAACAAACTCCTTTCGTCCCTGGTGCGCTTGCTAGTACCATTGCTATTAACCAAAGTAACAATCAAGTTGGATATTCTTTGGATTATATGTCATCAGAGATAGGGAACGAGGAGATGTTTGATTTCAACACGGCGCCGTCACAGAATATGGATCTCGATTTCGATTCTCAGGCGGACCCGTCGTATTTCTTCGAGCAGACTGTCAACCCTAACGCGATTGGGGGGCCGTCCCAACAGATGCAATCGCCGACAGTACCAAGCCAGACCAGCAGTGTGGGAAGGATGTATCCTGGTATGCACCAACAGGCGGCGTTGGCTAAGGCTCAAGCGCAGCAACGACAACAGCAGCACATTATCCAGCAGCAGCAACAACAGCAGCAAAGGCAAAACCAGCAGACCAAGCAACATCGACCTAAGGCTCCCTCACCCTCCGACCCGCTCGTAGAGCAGAAGATTACACAACTGCTTAACTCTATGAGATCAAAGGCTGGTGCTAGCCCCAGCGATGGAGAAAACTCTCCCCTGATGCAACTTCCTAGGACCAAAAAGGAGGAGGAGGAGATGGATGAGGACGAAAGACTACTAGCCAGTGAAGAGGGCAAGAAACTCAGCAGCAAGGAGAGGCGCCAATTACGCAACAAGGTGTCTGCTCGAGCATTCCGATCACGAAGAAAGGGTAGGAAATCCAATTATACCGAGAAGTGAAAACTAGCTAACAATTCGACAGAATATATTACCCAACTCGAGAGCGAGATTGCGAATAAGGTTACCGAGAATGGAGACCTCCGAGCTCAAAATCGTGCCCTGATAGAAGAAAACCGACGACTATCTGACCTTACACGCATGCTTCTAGCATCGCCATCTTTCTCCAACTTCCTGGATCACCTGAGCTCCAACCCGGCCGCTCTCCCTCAACAGCAGCCCCAGCCTGAACAGCGACAACCCGAGGTTCGTCAGGCGCCTAAGGATGTCAGCTCTTACGCCCCCGGCCAGCAGAACCACCAACAGCAACAAATCGGCATGGTCATGATGCCGGAGCAGACTATGGACTTCTCTATGCTTAATATCAACCCGGAGCCATTTAACTACCAGCCCCAGGTTTTCGCCCTCTTGGGAACACCAGAACTTCCCGAGATTGACATAGAAGCCCTGTCGGGCAAGAGCTCCAACTTTGCTAGCGAGTCTTACGCTTCCGATACCGATAAGACAGACGCCCCTGTTCTAGAGTCTCCGATATTCCAGTCTACCAAAGCACCCAAGGCAGTTGAGAACGCCGTTGCGCCGTCAGTTCCCAGCAACACTGTTACAGCCCTCGATCGTGACATCTACGATGACGAGGTCATTGTTGTTGCACCGAAGCCAACCGAGCTGGATACTGACGGCCTTGTTGCGATTGACATCTTTGGTGGCATTGAGCCGGAGAAGACTCTTGCTCGATATGAGCTTGTTGATGGGGCAAGCGAAGAAGTTGCTACCAGTATTGCTGCAAAGCGGGTTGAGCGTCTTGCGGCTAGCATCGACTCGGTCATTGCTAGGTTAGACATGCTCGCCATGGACTTATAATGGCACCCGTTATTGATTTAGAGACATTGTTTGCAGACTACTAGGCACTGGACATGGCGTTAGGATTGGGTTGCATCGTGGGTGAAAAAGGAACGGCTCGCACGCACGCACTTCATTTTTTTTCTTTTATATTACTATTCGTCTATTGCATACAACTATATTCTATATCTACAGTTTTTGGTCGGAATTAGCGTCCGGAGATACTGGGCAGGGCAGACCATTTACGAAAGCGCTTTGGAAAGGGCGCTACTTATGATGAGAGGAGCAAGGGATTGGATTGGCATGTGAACCATTTGGATACTGGGTCACCTTGTCGGCTGTAATAGATTAGGTAGCTGACGTCTTACACAACAACAAAATGAAAAAAAAAAAAACAATGTCAAGGCCATCGTCTTTGCTCAATTTTGGGGGGTTTAATTTCATCTGTGCTTTTATTTTTATGTCCAGTGTCAATGCATACGAGTATCATAGGTGATAGAAGATTTGGCAGTCAACCATGCTCAGCTACATGATAACTTCGGTCCCGGGAATCTTGGCATTTTCTGTCCGGATCTCTTGTTACACACATAGCATATCAGATCTCGTGGAATCGGATGGAGTGTTTCATATATAGGTGCAATACCTACCTATATATACACGGAGGCCGTATTACAATACCAACTACTCCCTTTTTATATATACCTAGTACTGTTTCGGGATTTTTTTTTCTGTTTTTTTTTTAATATATTCTTCATGCACGGGCACAGCACAGCACATGCAAGTTTCGGTCCTGCGCTGTGATGTTGACGAATCTCGACCTAAGGATTACAGAATATACAGAAATCGAAAAAAAAAACCGTTCCTTTAGGGAAAGAGGCGTCGAATCAAAAACGAGGTGAGACAAGGTGGTATCAAGTGCTGATTGGCGGATGCTTTGCTTGCTTGTCACTGTCACTGAGTCATTGGCGTGTGCAAACTCCGAGATGCTTGCTTACAAACATTTTCGAAGAGTGATGGATGGATGGATGGATAGCTGGCTGGCTGGCTGGCTGGCTTGTAGCCGCCAGGGTCTAAAACGTGCTGACGTTCACTTTGCAGGTTGGAGGTTTGGTTGGCAGGCAGGCAGGTTGGGTTGGGTTACCATGGAGTTGGGTACATACATAAGGGTAGTTTCTTGGGCTATGATATGTATGATTGAGCTGATAACTTGCGATGGTTTTTTCTGTTCTTCTACTGATAGGTAGGTATGTTCCGTATGCATTGGAGTATTACTACATGACTCGTATGTGTCCTCTATTCGCGTCCCGAGAAGTAGATGGGTGTAGTTAGCTATAAGTAGTTAGCTATATCGACAGCGCCGTTCATGTCGCACAGAGAGTTGGCGAAATATTTCCCCTGATTTGATTCTTTCCCCTTCCTTCCTTCTACTTACCTATTTGCTAGGCTATCGTATTTCTAATAAATACTGAACCCAATCTTATATGCTTGTACCTCTTACCACATCTAGTTTTATCTTCCCTTTGACCCTGCGCCAAGATTCATGTACCGTAGCTAGCTAGCTGAGCTCAGCTTATGCAGTGTCTTTTGAGATAGTCATGCATGCCGCCACCACCATCTCTCGCCGTTTCGCGTTTTCGAAAGATCGGTCAAGTAATTTCGGACCCGTCAAATCAACAGGAAGGAAGGCGTACACGCTAGCAACGGCCAAAAGCTACGGTCCCGATCTTGCGACGTGTAAGATGAAGTTCGCCTACCTAATAATACTTCTTATCCCCGAAGTAGAAGAAGAAGAAGAAGAAGAAGAAAAAAAAATAGACACAGGGGAATCCAGATTGTCAGAGACGGCTGAGTGGCTTGCGTTAATCTGCCGTGTTGTCCATTCCTTCGTGGCCTCTTCTGTTTTTCTTGTAAGTACTCTTGTAAGTGCTCTTGTAAGTAGAGTTAACTGTAGATGATGTATGTGTAGCTTTAGAGATATGGAACAAAGTAGGAATAGTGAGTATAATGATCACTGGACCTTGTTAGTTCTCCTTTCTTTCTACCAATAGTCTTTTTGTTGCTAGCAAAGACTTTGTTAGGGGTAGTAGTATGTGGAGGTTGACCCGCTGCATCCGTTGGCTGAAGGAGGTGACATCACTACCGCATATAGGCGGCTCGCGTCAAACGGAGGGGCTGAAAGATCCAAGCCTTTATTTTATTCGATTTTCATTTCGTACTTAAATCCATATCGACATGGATCGGGATTAAAGGAGTAAGCCTGTGTTCTGCTAACCCCGAGTTGTAAGTAATGACGAGGAGAATTTAAAAAAAAAATAGATATTATGGCATGGTGTGTCTTATTGTAGGCTCGCGACTTATTCGCCAACCACCACTTACCATCTGCCTGACAAATACATCGGCCGAACTCACCTGTACTTATCTCACTTATATCCGATTGTTGTGAAATAAAAGAAACCTTCAGCCCTATTTGTTGCAATTCTCGCGTGGGACGATCGTCTCTAAACATTGATCTTCATTCCTAAGACTTAGACATTCGATTTGGCATGTGTCGTACAGAGTCGAGTGTCCTCCCTACCTCCCTAGTATATAGTACCTTATAAGTCAGCAAAATGACCAGTCGACGTAACGATCTCCCAGACGCCTCGAATCTTGTCATAGCCGCCCAGAATAATGATCGAAGACTTTCTCCGCCGGCGATGAATATGGACAATGAAAACGGGGGTAGCCCCCGTGGTTCTCACAGCACCATCACGAATCCCCAACATGAATACGAGTATGTCGACGATAACGGCCGGTATGAGGAACCGCACCGAAGCGCTGGGTTCTGGGACTCCAGCATGGACAAGATTCGCAAAGAGGTTGTCTTTGCTTGGGCTAGCATACGTTAGTCTAACTTGGTGTAGCTTCCGCGGGAGCTGCTCTGTATACGAAGATATGTTGAACATGAGTTGCTAACCAGCGTGCTTAGTGTTATTCCTCTCAATCTTCATCATAGCCGTCCTATCGCTATACTGGGCGGCGCTCTCTCATGTCGAGAAGAACATGCACACGCTAACCGTTCATGTCGTTGACTTCGACGGGCAAGTAGCGCCGTACAACGGCGTGACACCGCTTGTAGGGCCGGCCATGAGGGAAGCAGCGCAAGCGATGGTGAGCTCGTCGACGGAGGGCATATTGGGTTTTACCGTCGTCGATCCCTCGGAGTATAACTTCGACCCGATAGCAGTGCGTCAGGCCGTGTACGACTGGCACGCATGGGCCGCCGTCATCATAAACCCGAACGCGACAGCGTTACTGCAGGAAGCTGTTAGTACTGGAAATGCGTCTTACGACCCTACCGGCGCCGTTCAGTTCGTCATCCAGTCCGCCCGCCAGGAGACAACATACAGCAACTACATCGTGCCTCAACTGCAGGACCTGGCCAACCAGTTCGCCGCCACCTTCGGCCCGAGCTGGTCTAGCTCCGTCATGTCCAACGACAGTCTCTCCCGCGATGTGCTCGCCAGAGCTCCCGCGGCCGTAAACCCCGGTGTCACTCCCCTGTCTATCGATCTCCGGCCCTTTGGTCCCGCTGCGGCTACGCCGTCGGTTACAATTGGTTTGATCTATCTGATCATCGTCGCATTCTTCTCGTTTGCCTTCTTTATGCCTATCCACATGGTAAGTTGCGACTCGAATCCCTTTTTGCTCCTCCTGCTTGTATTCTTATGTTTGTCCCAACGACCGGGTTTGCTCGTCCCGGGTACCTGCTTCGAGTCACGGCTCTCGTGCTAATGTGATTGCTATTCATAGAAATTCATCATCCCGGCAGGTCATCCGACGTTGCGCTTCTGGCAGCTTATTGTCTGGCGAATTGTAGCGACCATGACGACGTATTTCTTCGTTTCGCTCATCTACTCGTTTGTCTCGCTCGCCTTCCAGATCCCGTTCTGGAAGGGTCCTGCGTCACCTACGGAACCGGCAATTAATCCCTCGGCATATGGACGTGCCTCCTTTTTTGTGTATTGGATGGTCAACTTCGTGGGCATGAACGCTCTTGGCTTTGCCTGTGAGAACGTTGGTATGATTATTGGACAGCCTTGGACCGCCGCTTGGCTTATTTTCGTATGTCTCCTGAGCCAACCCCATGTTTCACTCCCTTTATAATGAAATAGGAATTTCAGTCTTGCTAACCCGTGCGCAGTGGGTCATCACCAACGTATCAACTTCTTTCTACTCAATCGATTTAGCACCAGGCTTTTTCCACTGGGGATATGCCTGGCCATTGCATCACATCGTCGCGGCGAGTCGGCAAATCCTGTTCGACCTGCACTCGCAGATTGGTCTCAACCTCGGCGTACTATTCGCCTGGGTCGCCATCAATCTGGCCTTGTTCCCATTCTGCTGCTACTTCATGCGATGGAAGCAAGAACGCGAGAAGCGCGCTGCTGAGAAAGATGCCGAATCGTACGCCGTGTACGACGCAGCGGCCGAGAACCAAAAGAAAAACGTGCCCAAGGAGAAGGGCACTTTGCCCCCGATAAGAAAGAGGGGATTCTTTAGGGGTGTGTAAGACGCGAAAAATTGGCCAGCGTTGCTGGAGATGTTATGAGCAAATGAATGGATGTTTTTTTGTTACGGAAATCCTTAGACTTTGGCAAGCGAACAGGCGGGAGTTCGGGTTGATTCCCATACTTGGACTAAACAGGTTGATTTTTAGATTAACTTCCAAAGAGAAGTTGGATATATAGTTATTCAGTGTATGTACACTTTCAACTTGATAAAATTTAGGACAATTCATTTTGTCTTTTACCTACCTACCTACACATGTCTATATGGTCGTGTCCTTGAGTGACTACGCGATCCATAACCCCAACGGTAATCCGTAGCGCAAACGTTAGTTCGCGTGCAATTGCTTCTATATATTTCGCTGGGAGAAGCTTAAGTCCTATACTAGTCAGCCCTAATTTCTGCAGTTTTCAAAATGATGCCCATGCTAGTTAAAGCTCAAGATGACTCCTTTTTGGGATGGCGATCCTATAGAATACGAGCTATTTTGACCCCGGACGCACGCAAGTCATTTAAGCCTTTCTTTCGATTGCTTAAGTATGGTAGAAGCTGAAGTATTTGTCGTCTTTATTATACCCAGATACTGGGTGTTCTGGACCGATGCTGTAGTGAAGACGAGTTTCGGTGATCTCCTATACTCGCCTACGGATACCTAAACTTCCTTTCTTTATCTTCTACTGATAGATAACATGCATACCAACGACCCGTAGTAATGGAACTAGTTTATAATGTTACTATGTGAGCCTATCAGCCAGAGACTATAGCTATCATGCATCTCTGGCTCGTCCCACTTGGAGATAGTCATGAGATGACCCCGCAAAAGGGACAATGGAGAAGGAAGCCTTATACGATGAAATACGCAGTATTATTGCCTTGGATATAAAATTCTGATATATATATATATATATATATAGAAATATATTTCGGCGGGCAGCTTTTTGCAACAGAACTAGAACGTAACTTCAAACCGTAGACTTCATTAATAAACGCGATGGTTGATGATCCAGCACCCCGGCAGGTTTCCGGCCTACCGGTGACGAACCCCTGCGTCTCCTTTTGGCAGCAGACAACACGATCTTTTCCGTATCTTAACGTAAATAAAGATGCACCGGTCCCAGGAGAGTCTAAATATGCTGTCATCGGCTCTGGTATATCAGGCGCCCTAACAACCTTCGAATTGATCCAAGGGGGCGTGCCAGCAGAGGACATAGTCATCTTCGAAGCGCGAGAAGCTGCCAGCGGAGCGAGTTCACGAAATGCGGGACATGTACGTCCAGGTGAGTGCTATCTACTACACGTTTAGCAATTGTAGTCCTGACTAAATGGGAATAGATGCATTCCGCGGATTCCAGGTCTACGAACAGGTTCACGGGAAAGAACAAGCACTCAAGATCATCGCCAATGAGAAACTCGTCTTCGAGAAGATAGACGAGTTCGTGAAGAAGCACGATGTGCAGTGCGACTTCAACCCTACGACAACTTTTGATGTGTGCATGACGCCCGAGTTTGCCGACTTCAACGCCCGCAGCTTCAAGAAGTACCAAGACGCCGGGGGCGATGTTTCCCACATCAAGTTCTACGAAGGGGAAGAAGCACGGAGAGTGACTCGCATCGATCAAGCAGTCGCAGCATACGAATGGCCGGCCGGCTCAAGCCATCCGGCGAAGCTCGCCCAGTGGCTTCTCACGCAATCCATCAGCAAAGGGGTGCGACTATTTACCCACTGCCCGGTTACTTCAGTAAGCAAGTCCGCGGACCAAATATCCTGGGATATCTCAACGCCTAGAGGCACGGCGAGGGCATCTACAGTGATTCACTGCACCAATGCCTTCGCTCCGCATCTGCTACCCCAGCTGTCAAGTTTCGTCACGCCGAACCGCGCGCAGGCGCACGCCTTCGTGCCGCCGGCCTCGCTCAACTCGTCGAATATCCTGCCGAGCACCATGTCGCTCCGCCACTCCCTCAAGCACTTCTACTCCGTGGCCCAGCGACGACCGGACGGGATCATTATTCTCGGCGCGCCGATCGCGAATCCGAATATCAGCGAGGCGGCGGCTGCCAGCCGTCTGACTTCCGATGACAGTGTCTTTAACGAGGAAGTCCGCGATGATGCGGTTAAGAATATTGAGATTTGCTTCCCTGAATGCGACAAGGGGAAGTTGAGACATGGCGAGGGGCTGCTGCATACGTGGACCGGCATCGTGGGTATGACGACGGATTCGGTTCCGTTCGTGGGCAAGGTTGAGGGTCTATCGGGACAGTTCGTATGTGCAGGGTTTAATGGCCATGGTAAGTCGTATCTATTTACCTACCTAGGTAAGGATAAGTTGCGAGTTGACAAAGCTAATTCTGTGTGTCCATCCAGGAATGGCGAGAATATTTACATGCGCCCCGGGAGTAGCAAAGCTTGTCCTCGGAGGTTCTTGGGCTGATACTGGTTTGCCTGAGTGCTTCGAGATGACCGAAGGGCGCTTGGAAAAACTTCAGAAAGGGGTGCCTGGATCGGTGTTTTAATTGACAAGCCGTCGCGGGACCTCGGCACGGTTTGTTTCATACCTATACTCGAAGAATCTGTGAGTATCAACAATCAGTTGTACTTGGTAGCAAAGCCGAGGAGGTTGGGTAACGTGGTTTAAAAGTAGCAGTCGTCACCAGGTTGTATCACATAGATAAGGAAGAACTTGAGGCATTATGGAAACCAAATGTGCCTTGGACGTCTTGAATTAATTGAGATAGAACAGCCTTTAGTTGTGATGAGTGGGAGTCAGTGACGAGGCGCGCAGCAAACAAGCTCCTTGTTGGATTGGTAGTACGAACCACGTCAAAGTCTTCATGGCTCTAGATCCTGCACCCCTAATGTGTTTGAAGCAGCAGCGCAGAAAGTTGAATCGATAACGTCTCATCTTCTACGCACGAAAGATATGTGAATCTGAGTGTCATTGGCTCATACTGTATCTACAGCCAGGGTCTGCTTCTAAGGCAGTTGGATGATGTTACACGAGCCCAACGTGTCAATCCCACCAGTTTGGATCTGGGGTGGGATCGAAGTGAGAAACCAAAGACATGGTACCAAGTTAAGTTGTCGAAGGAGATGGCTCCGGATGAACTCCTAGGCAAACTCGAAGAATCCTATGACTCGGTGTACGTGGGGGCTTGAAAGAGGTGTGGATGGTACGCTCTCTCCGACTTCATCACAGTATCACCACTTCTAAATTTCGGTTTGCAACTCCCTTCGAGTGAATGAGGTTTTTACCATTGACCTGTCGTGGAACTTAGCTGTGCGATAAATCAACTGTTTGCGCTTGGCTTCAGTCAGCATGTTGTATCTTCCGTGATGACAGTATATGCGTACCTAGATACGATAGTAAAGCATGTATATAGGTAGGTTCGGTGTCGATATTATACTCCAGATTAGTCGTGCTTATGCTCTAATGTTAGCTTCAGTTCCTGAACTCATATGCATATTCCCTACTTTGAATTTGATTCAGGGAACTATTAACGATGAACTCAACACAGTTACAACAGCCCCCTCCCAGCGTCAACCTCGATGATGATGCACGTAGTCTCATCATCGGCTCCGTTGCTTCTTGCATGGTTCTAGGAACCGTGGCGCTAGTAATGCGTCTGGTCTCTCGGAGAATCAAAAAGTCAGCGATTATTCTGTCGGATTACCTCGCCATCAGTAGCCTACTCACTTCTTGGGTTGTGTCTCTCATCGTTATGTATCGTGGGTTATACTTCTTACCTGATATTTGGGTTGTTTAAAATAGCCAGGTATGCTAATATCAGCTTATTCTCTCGCGTAGAGACACGATTAGGGTTAGGTCTGCATGTTGAGCTTGCATCAACCTCTAATCTCGTTCTGTTTTTCAAAACCATGTTCGTCGCACAGATCTTCTACGGTATTGGCTTCACCCTCGTCAAAATGTCCATCATTACCTTCTATCGACGGCTGTTCCCTACGCCCCTCATGCATCTTAGCACGTCGATACTGGCCGGTTTCATTATCTCGTGGGGCATCGCTTTTGTCTTCTCCATGACCTTCAGCTGTGACCCTGTCAATGGATTCTGGGATGCTATACCCCAGAAGTGTATCAACCTGGTAATGACCGCCGTCGGATTTTTCATCACTAACATTCTCATCGACATGGTCCTACTATATTTGCCCATGCGTGACGTGTGGCATCTTCAGATGAGCCGACGCTCCAGGATTGCTATCAACGGCCTCTTCGTCCTTAGCAGCTTCATCATTGTCGTGAGCTGTCTGCGGATTCGTTCCTTAGTAAAGACAGAAGGAGACGATTTCACATGTACAAATCCATTCTTCATGTTCGAACTAAAGTCGTATGGTCGCTGATGTACTTCATATTAGGGATTTTCGTCGGCGTTAATCTTTGGAGCGCTGTCGAGCTTAACGTGGCTGTTTTATGCTGTTGTCTGCCCACCGTCCAACCAGCAGTGGTCTGGCTATTACCTGTGTCATTGAGGCGGATGGTTTCCGGTCGCCCCGCCGTAAAAAATACGAGGCGTCGTAATTTTAAGAGCCAGGCTGTTAATTCACAAGAGGGTGATTCCATTCCCCTGAGGGGTATGTCGTACCAAGCACGAGGATACTAAATGTGAGATCAAGGGTGATATATGTAGGGAAGACAACGAACGACTTAGCGAAGGGAGAACAGGTAGACATGTAGGCACCTAGGTGGACTTCGGGTAACTTAACTGATTAAGGTCTTTGATATTATAAGTTGTTGATAATCTCTATAATCGAATGCGTAGCCGCTCTTATGCGGTGTCGTCAGTATGGTATTTCGAGTATTGAAACTTAGACGGCAGATATATCCTCCCTCTGCATCCGAGGCCCTCTAGCAAACGAAATCTGTCTAAACCGCATATCTCTATCTCTACCGTCGCCTTCCCGCTCTGAATCCGTCATGATGTCTTTATCTCTTCCCATGTCGGTATAGACCCGACCTAGAGTCGGTGGTTGTTTAAACAGCAAACCAGATCCATGACCAGAAGGTATGGGAGTCCGACTCTGCGACCTCGGAGTACCAACGCCTGTTGTCGGTCCACTCCTAGAAGCCGGCCGCGGGGTTTTGCCAAGGATCGTGCTATTGGTGGTGCTTCCGGCGCCACTGACGCTGATCAAGCCACTGAAAAAATCCTGCATGAATGTCGTCTCGAGGTCGCGGGGGCGGCCATCCGTAGTCCAGTATCGTTCGTTGCTAAGATCTGTGCTCAGGTGACGGCGAAAGAAGCGATCTTGATTCACCCACCATGCACGCCAGCCGGCGACGATAATCAAGGTCAAAGGAATCGTGAATGCCCAGTATATCCAGAACGACGGCATCACAACAGGATGGGGCCAGCCCTCGGGCGCATCCGCCGACACTGCCTGGTCAGCCGCGGTTCCTGTCTCCCAGTCAAACATCGACACGCCGAATAGCGTGCCTATATATTCACCCGGCAAGAAGATGGCGGTGATCACAGCCAGCGCTTTCATGGACGAACTGTCTCGTGTCGAAGCCACCGCCATTCGGGCATTAAGGTTGTTGTCCTCTTGGGCCATCTTCGAGTAGATGATGTCGATCTGCGCCCGGCATCGCAGCTCTGACATGCGTCGATCGGTTTCAAGCGAGGTGCAGAGCCGCCATGTGCAGTCTAGATACTGTCTTATTTCATGCCAGTGGACTGTCAATTCATCCTCTTCATCATCCTCCTGAACTTGACCTTTGGCGATGGCCTGAGCTCTCAATTCCTTCACGCGCGCATCCAACTCATCACCCGCTTGGATTATGAGCTTGACAGCACGCTCCATCCACCTTAATGTGTCGAGTAGTTGGATTGCTCCCTTCAAGACATCATGAGCTTCCTTCATCAAGTGGATCGTCTGCGGTGGGACGTAATCCGGATCATAGAAACCCGCTGGTTCTGGGCCAGGTCCAGGCGTTCCAGGCGTTGAGGCGCGAGAGATATCGTGGCTCCGTCGCCCTCTAACCCTTTCTTCGACCATTTCTTTCAGGCCTGAGGATATCCGCTTTATGGGCTGGAAATGATTGTGCTTTTCTTTTTGATGATGGTTCCGCCACCATGCTTCGGCATTCGCCCTTCCAGTGGTGCCGGTAACAGCGTCTACGTGTGCTTCCAGCTCTAACACCTCGGCATTATTGGCTTGTACCGCTTCTTCGGTACGGAATAGCTGCACTTGGAGTAGAACGACCGGCAGGACGAGTGGGTGGGACCATCGTGCTCTACAAGAGTCTAATCGACGTTCGTATTCATTTAACGCATCGTCGGCATGCCAGCGTGTGTCAAAAGATCGCCGTATCAAAGCCGTCGTCGTCCCCGTTTTCAGTTTGTATGACATTGAGAGGAAGTCGTATGGTGGCTGGGGGCTAGGCGAAAAGCTTAGAATCAAGTCTCGATACACGTTAGTATCGCTGCTTGATTTCACTTATTAAGGGAAGACATGACAACGCATGTTTTCTGTCTTATCATTATAGTCCACTTACACACTGTGTCTCGTCTCGAATCCCAGAATGAGCACTCGAGAGTTAGTCGTTGCAGGGTCGGCAGGGTGCCTGAATGTAACCCCAAAGACTCATAGTCCTCGACGGTGAGGTGTAACCCATCTACACAATTCATACTGGATCCTTCGGCTTCTGGACGAGGGCGTCGGTGGGCGATTCTGTCGACGATTTCTGTTTAGTATCTGCCTCGCCGAGGGTGGCGGTATGAGTAACATCTGGGTCATAATAACCTAGGTAGATCTGGAGGGATGAATGCGAGACGATATGAGATTTACTCACACTTGTCGCACTCTTCCGCGAAGTAAACGTTTACCTCTAGGAGAAGCAGTGAAATTTCCCTACGAAAGGAAATCGGTTAACCAATCCATCGTTCTCAAGACGGCAGTGAATCATTCTTTGGAAACATCCTCCTTACCTCATAATCTAAACCATGTCCGTTTCTGACCGCATCCCGGCACATTTGCAGTCCCTCTTCACCCTCGGACATGATACTCGGTGAACGGAATTCGCCATCAGGCTCGCTTGGGGCGAAGACGGCATATTCATGGTATGAGACTTTGCTTTCGCCACCGGTGGGTAAGAGGACGTCGCGGACGAGGTCTTTCAGGTCAAAGTTGAAGAGGTTCAACTCGTCGAGTCGGCTTTGTTGCTGTTGCTTCTTCGCCTGGTTATGTGTGGCAGATGAGATCGCACCCATTGGCGGTACCAAACTGCCACGACGTGTGCTGCGCGTGCTGGGTGCCGTCGTCCTCCGACTTTCGGTCCGAGTCGGAGGACCCGACACGGCTGCCATCTGGTGCCGGGACTCGCTGAGAGCGATGTCTAGCTCGTCGAGATTATAATCCGTATTCATTATGTCGTATGATCACGTGTGTAGGTGTGGTATACAATCCATTCCACCGAGATTCTTAGAAACGAGCTAAAAGCACCGAGAATCGATATAAATACGATTCAAAATTGATTACTGTGCGTCTCGATGAGTCTTCTCACGCCACAGCGGTAGTATCATTATACATTGTACAGTAAACCTGCTCGTCAGGACGTCATCCTTGGTTCACCATGCTTCTCTGACAGATGTGTCTGCCTCTTGTGGCTGGGGAACCATCCTGTGATCCCTCACCGCCCAGGATTTATGGGGCTGTGTAATGTTCAAGCTGTCACGATGTGGAGTTGCGGTCCCATTTTACCCGGACCGTGACCCTGAAAACGAGCTAGTCGGACTGTCTTGCATAGGTGGTCCCTAGGATAGCTGGATAGGTGAAAAAGGCACGATGCTGTACTCAATTGAACGTTATACCTAGGTCGGGTAACGTGATACAACCATGTTCAGACTGCGGTGATACCGAATTAAGGGGAAGTTGACGAGAGCTTGACGGGCAACCCATACGGGAGTTGCTTCTGGTTGCATATGCACGTAAGTGGTTCAGTGGTATGTCTGAGGCTAAAAAGGGGCAATCTAGAACCCCTATGGATATAACACTACCCATGCTATAGCTGAACACCTAGCGCTATACCCCACACTCTAGCGAACAAAGTGGAACTATTCCCACACACATACATACAACAACTTCACTTATACGAAAAGTAATAATTATAAAATGTTGTCTGCACAGATAAACAGACAGGATTGATGAATCGGATGTACCGCCTACTACTCCCAACATCCACATACTGACGATGGTGTGCCTAATCTATCACCACGAACTTCCCAAACAAGGAACGAGCTGAGATGCTGACGAATCCCTGGAGGAGGATGTGGTTCCAAGTTCCCGTCCTGCAGGAGAGATATAGGCTTATGGTGGCTCTCGTTCCTGAAAGAGGACGAAATATCAATATTGTTCAACTTATATTTGTTGGTCTTCTTTCAATGACTTTCTCTACTGGCCCGTCAACAAGTTGTCATCGTCGATCTTAACGCATTGCATAAGTACTTCTATGGAGGTATATCCACAACACCCAGCACGGATTCATGCTTCCATCTCAAGACACAATGCCAGTCCACGTTGTTCATGCTGCCGACATAAGTATACGTCAGCAGGACAGCATTTATATATGATTTGCCACCTCTGGAGCTCATCGATGGAAGAGATTAGGTGAGAGTGAATCATCCCACATGATACGGACCTCTTTCCAACAACTCGACAAAATATTAAATCGAAGTCAGGTACCATGAGTTAAGAAACTTGGTAGTGAAACCACCCAGATTCCTAAGGTTGCTTGGGTCAGATACCAAGGATAAAGAGCATTGTGTTGTCGATATCTGTTGGCTTGCACTCTGGAAGTGAAGTCGGACTTGTAGTGTAATAACCAATAACATGAAACCCTCATTAAGAAAAACTGCCCAGTCATAAAGGAAAGGCCTTCCTCCATATATACCTCGGGAATATACCTAGGTATGTATATGATAACAGCCCCGCCCCAATCATTCCAGCCATTGAGCGAGCTGCACTTTTGATGATATCGCCTGTCCAGACAACTTGAGGGTTGGCGAACTGAGCCAATTCTAGCCAGCTCCTTCTCTGACACCTGGGCCAATGAGGGTTACGTGGGCGCTGAGTCGCATATGTCTTTTGTGAGTAAGGAAAGTCCCCCCTTTTACCATAGCCCTACAACCTTACAACCCTTCATTCCTTTACAATCCCTTTCCCTTCAAAAACAGTGGGATATCAGTCGTAAGATCATTATAATCGTTTCGCGTCATATCAAACCCCCTATCTCCTCCTCTTCTTATTACAACATATATATGTCTTTGGAGCAGCCAACGCAACGCTCAATGCTACGAACCAATCCCCTAACTTCCCCAACAACAGAGTCAAGCACGCAGGAACTAGACTCCATCCATTCAGAAGAGGGCATTATTGAAGTGATTTGGATGCGCGACATCGGTGCCTCCTCCAAGACCTGGGTAGTCTGTGCTGTATAAATCAGCGTTGAGGTCCTTCGGATATTCGTCAACACTCTCAAAGCCTCCGTTATATGTCTGATGGATGGGTTTGTGCGCGTAAGAAAGATGGGCCGGCCAAGCGATGTCGTTTGGATGAGCGTAAGTGGTTCCGAAACTTGGCCGGCTTGCATTTGGCACCAGACCCTCGATTTCATGCTGGGCGACTGGAACAAAGCGTACTTCTGACTGGAGCTTGCTTAGACATTCAAGAAGGCTCTTATCGAGATCGTCGCTATTGGCGTCTGAGAAATCCACGGACACGCCCTGCTTAGCGAGCATGTGGTTGAATAGCTTCCTCACCCGTCCCACTGTGTCTTGTAGTACCGAGACAGCTTCGTGCTTTGGAGTCGGAGGCGACGAGCCAGTAGCTAGTTCAACGTTCAGCAGCGTGTTCCACCAAAGCTTGAAGGTCCCGACTTACATAGTTCGGGATGCTGCTCGGGAGAGATCTCAGGAAATAATTCAAAGTATGTCGCATGCCACTTTTCTTCCTCGTTCTTGTTGCGGGCTATCTTCTTGTTGCGTATCGCCTTAACCCGATCATCCTGTCCATGGTGTTTGTAGATGTGATCTCTAAATGAGTCTCAATATATGCGGACGGTGTCTTCACTCAGCTTTGACTTACGATTTCAATCTGCTAACGGTATCCCAACGGCCGTTACACTTATATACTTCGGGGTTGTGCTTGTGGAAGAAGCATGGCAACGTCTTTTCTACCTTCGGGGTAGGATTCTGGTTGACCTCCCTAGACTTGGCCTTGCCTTTCCCATTGCCGACCTCGCATTCGTTTACGCCTTCGCACCTATGTTAGTCCTTACTTTGTCAAACTCAAGACTGAGGTTAGTTTGCCCCTCACCTGTTGTCTGGTCGTCTAGAGCGACTTCATAATGCACCAAGGAGTTATCTACCCTTTGGCGGCGGTCTTGAGGGGGCGAGTAGCATGCAGCACCATCTTCCCCTTCTTCAAGATAAACACCAAGGGGGTAGTTTTGCGTAGCACCGGTATCATGGGGAGCATGGTGTTGCTTCTTCTTCCCGCGTCCGGGATTTTGTCGCCGAGTCCCGCTCATCGTAATAAATTAGGCTACCTAACGTGTTTAAGGATGAAGTTTGAAATCAATTCAAGGTGCCAAGAAATTTAGACGGTATCCAAGCGGATTATTTCACAAGTATGGACGTACGCTGTGGGATGTCGTAGAGATTTAGATACGTAAGATGTCCAAGGTGGAGGAAGAAGCACATGGCGAAAATAAAAGGCATGCAATTCGTACATTTTTGCAGGCCGAAGAAGAGGGGGAATGTCGAGCTTGGATCTCTCATTCCTCTCTCATTTCAGGAGAATTGAGAGACTGTTCGCGATTCTCGATTCTCGATTCTCAAAAGGTGCTAGCCACGTCTTCTAAAAGTAAAGGGGTGCGGTCAGTGGTAGGAGGTAACAAATGAGCCATCCAATTCTATTGCGGCTGCCGGAATGATACCCGACCTCGAGATTGATCCCTTGGGCTGCGGATCATCCTCGCTTCCCGCACGCACGTCAATTCGTATAACTGGTACCTGACAGAGGTAGGTAAGCACAACATTATACTGTACCCCTTCTGCCCTTCTATAGATAAGCAATCCGCATTATGCCTTACAATTTCGTTTAATATAATAATGTTGTGACCTACGTGGTATGAGCTAGGCAGAGTTAAGTAATATGTATGTCACCTTCGTCGTACAATCCCTCGGGTTTTGAGTGTGAGCTCGGCTTTCGAACTGGCTTATGTCGGGAGCGTAGGTACAGATTTAAAATCCAACTCCAACTCCAACTCCGCGGAATGTATGAAAGAGGTAAACCGGCAGCGCCAATAATGACCAGTTGATCAGATCTCAGTTTATAGGGCTGAGGATGCAAGAGTAGTGCCGTCCACCTGGTAGTCTTTGAATTTCCTCGCAGGCACTTCCCTATCAAACAAAATGTCCAACTCTTCGTATGATCGGCCCTTGGTCTCGGGAATGCGAAAATACGCCCAGACCAAACAGATAATCCCTAAACCGCCGAAGAAATATCCCAATTTGCCCTGCATATTCGCCTCCGCGGGGTTGATCATGTACGGAATCGCGACCGTCATGGCGATCCCGAACGCGGCCTGCACCGCGGTGGCCACCGCAATCGTTTTCGATCGCACACGAGTCGCCGAGCACTCTCCCAAAATTACGAAGGTGATAGGGCCCACTGACAAGTCATACACACCGTTCCATATCAGCATCAGCGAACTCTCAGCCCAGGCCACTCCGGAAGGCCGGCCCGGGATGCTGTCCAGGATGCCGATTATGAGTTGCAGGACGATGAGTACAGACAGGCCGACATTGAAAATGCGCCTTCGGCCAATACGGGATATGAGAAACCACGATATGACGGTGCAAACCCAGCCCACAGCTAGATTCAAAACAAGTCAGCAAATCTCAATTCCCCAGGCAATGTTTTACGATCATAAAAAATCAGCTCGTATCTCACCTAAGAAGCCGATGCCCATGTTGAAAGCATCTTCAGTCGGTAGTCCCGCTTGCTCGAAGAAATACGTTCCGTAATTAATCAGGTATATGCCGCTGAAAACCTGCGTGGTATAGACACCAGTAGATATCTCAGTTCGTCGCAAATTGACCCCTTTAATGGTGTCCAGGTACGTGCTACCAGCTTCCATCTCGAGCTCGAGTCTATCGGTTTCGGTGATAACGGCTAGTGTTGCGTTGATGTCCACCTTCTTCGACGACAACCGACGTAAGGCATCTCTAGCATCTTCTATCCTTCCCTTTCGCACTAGCCACCAAGGCGACTCGGGAATGAAGACAATACCAGGGATGATAATGAGAACCCAGAACCACTGCAGTGCGAAAGGAATACTATATGCCCAGTGATTTCCAAGCTTTGAGGTACCGGCCGTGACTCCATTTCCCAGAAGCTGACCTGTTACGAAGCAGAGATTGGTGTAACTGGTCAATAATCCACGGAGAGCCACGGGACAGACTTCCGATGCATAGGTTGGGCCAATAACAACGAAGCATCCCAGTACCAATCCGCCTAGAAGTTCGCCTACCAGTAAAACTTGCAGCGAGCGCGCGAAGAACTGAATGAAAACGAGACCCGCCGTTAGGACGATGCAGCTGAAAAATGTCCACTTGCGACCAAACATCTCCAGAGGATAAGCAGAAACCAATGCGCCGACGACTTGCCCGATGGGGTTTCCCAACGACAAGCCAGTCTGCCACGCCGCCGAGATGACATACTGACCAAGAGGTTATAATGTCAGCTAATTTTGTATTTTGATATGATATTTAGTGGAAAACAATAATAGATAGGGCACACACTTCGCCATCTACTTCAAATCCAAAGTCCTTCTGGAACTGGGGCATCGCGAACATGTTCCCGATGATCTGAGGGTCGAAAGCCAGCATGATAACGCCTATGGAGACGAACGCCGACCACATAACAGCCGTGGGGTACAGCTTTGCTGCTTCCCAGAACGACAGCGCATTCTCCTGCTGAATGGCTTCTGCCAGTGCAACATCCGTCTCGCCAGACCGTTTCGGGTTATCGCTTCTTGTCGCCATCGCCATCGTTGTCGCTGCTTCGAGGCTTGTTACACCAGTTGTATCCGTAGGGCTGGCGCGCTCTCGGGAGGTATTGGCGAATGTCCCGTAGTGGTGGGATCGCGTGTCCATTATATCCTACCATGCATCTCTCTTCTTATCACCCAACCCATGCCACCCAGAGATGTAGATTGCCGTCTGCGGCAGAGGCCGATCGAGCTGCTCGAATTAGGCTTGCTCCTTATCCGGAGTGGACAAGAATTGCAGGCTATCCGGGAGAATATGTCGCCTCATAGGTTGCTAAAGGAGTGCTAAAAGAGGGGGAACCAGGGGTTTTATCTGGGGGATGCAAGGGATGTAAGACACTACCCGACCACCTCTTAACAATATCTGTAAGCTTCAATGCAATTTAACCCTCTTCCCCGTCCAAGCACATAGTACTCAAACGCTGATAAGCGAGTGTTGTTTGCCAGAGCCGACGGTCTATTAAATCAAGAACTCAGATACATAGACACACGCTTTTAAGACTCACCCTCAACCTCCATAACAAAAAAACACCCCCGATTTCGATTATGCTCGCAAGTTAGGTTACGAATACACCTGATACAGTTGATGGACACAATGGCAAGCGGATACTTGCGAGACGAGACGTCGTACCACAGAAGTTTAGAAGATACATAGCCCGTAGATAGCTGCAGTCATGCACCTAGAAATGGGCCTATGTAGGATGACAGGTACTGATAGCGCTAGAGGACACTAGCTACTGGAGGTCATTAGATTGTTACCCGTAAGGATTTCCGGCCTCAAGGTCAATGATAGGGATAAATCTCAGAGTAGTGTTACAATGGAGTTGCACGATATCTTGGTATGATAATATATATTTCAAATCATACAAGTGTATGACTTGTCCAATATGCTTAGGTATCCTGGTGTCTATCACCGAAACCCTTTTTATACTGCTACCGAAGTTCCAGTGACGATATAAACAGTATGGCGGGGATGGCGGTAGGCGGGGTTGAAAGCCATTGTCGTCTCTACCAAATCCTACGACACTTAAACTTCCCTTCTACAACATCAATATCAACTGACTTTTTTTATAGGTAATTACCTCTTGATCATTCGTCTTAAACTAACGAAGGAGTAGTCAAGCTTATATATTATAATGTCAAGCACGGCCATATCTCATAAGACCATAAAAGGCGCAATAGTTGCTTAAAGTGAGTTATAATGGAACCGTTCCTTGCAAAAAGTTGGTAATTCCAGATCCATCAACTCCGCGAGATGCGCCATAGATGGCGATATCTATTCTCAATTGCACGACATCGAACGCAAAAATCCGGTTGGCTGTCTGGACCAAAATACGATGGAATAGGAAGGTCTCCCTAGCCCAGCAGCTTAGGGGCGGGGAAGCAATCGATCGTTCTTTTACAACCGACTGGGGATGGACGAAATGCAGATATATAAAGGTCGTAGAAGTGCGAGATAGCTTTGATGCTTCGTGGTGCTGGTCTACCTATCCATCATTCACAGGCACAGCAACCCCTTCCCTCTCGGTAGTCATGAAAAACATTATCCAGACCTCGCTTCTAGCCCTGGCGACCCTCACCGCGGCCACGCCTCTCACGGCGCGCCAGAACTCGACATACGTGGGGCCGGAGAATGGCACTCTCGTGATCGTCGGGGGAAACGCCCAGGACGATGCGATCTACCAGCGCATCATCGATCTAGCCGGTGGCGTGGACGCGCCCATCATCACCATCCCGACGGCGGATGGAAGCGACACGTACGACGACGATGCCGCCTCCGCGGGCACGTTCCGTCGGCTTGGCGCCAAGAACGTCACCGTTCTGCACACCTACGACCCCAAAGTCGCCGACACGGAGGAGTTCGCGGCTCCGCTGAGGACGGCCAAGGGTGTCTTCTTTGGGGGCGGTCGCCAGTGGCGTCTGGTGGATGCGTACGCCGGCACGCTCACGGAGCGGCTGTTCCACGATGTCCTCGACCGTGGTGGTGTCGTCAGTGGAAGCTCGGCCGGGGCTTCGATCCAGGGCAGTTTTCTCGCCCGTGGCGACACGGCCAATAACCAGATCTTGGTGGGCGACCACCAAGTGGGTTTCGGGTTCGTGAAGGATGTTGCCATCGACCAACACGTGCTTGTGCGCAACCGGCAGTTCGATATGTTCGATATCCTGAAGGTCCGACCCGAGTTGCTTGGTATTGCTATCGATGAGAATACCGCGCTCATCGTGTCTAAGAACGACGCTGAAGTCTACCGTGGCACGTATGTGATCATCTACGATGGCAGCTTCTGGTCGAGAGAAGGAAGCGATTTGAAGCATCTCCCGGACAGCTCGTCCATCTTCTACTTCTTGAAGGACGGTGACAAGTATGATCTTGGAAAGCGACAAATTGTGGTTGAGTAAGCAAGCATATACTTAAGAGTACCTTGAGCAAAGATAGACAACTCTGAAACTAATAGAAAGACTCGTATGTTTAACATTCAACACTACCTAAAGCTGAGGGACTTCTTGTTTCCAATAGAGATAGGTAATTAGATCTGCTCGTTTGGAAGAAGAAAAGGGGCAAGGGGTTAGTATAACCCAATGACATGAGGCAGATATCTAGGACCTTGATACTAGCAAGATTTATGTGATCCCTATTTCTGTAGGTATAATTAATATCTCCTACTAATACAGCGACAGTGTATGGTTTTTTATTACTAGATATCCGTGAGAATCCGTCGTTTAGGGGTTTTAAGTTTGGGTACATACACCCATCATTGACATCCTCATCTCCTCCTGAAAAGATTAACATGGCTGATTCACCTTGCGAAATTTCAGCAATGAGATTCGTATGACAGCGCAATGCACTCGAAGAATTCCATTTGCAGGAATTAAATTTTCACCTGGTATTGAATGCACATACAGTTGGTAATTCAGAGGTACCTACGTATCAAGCACGGGCCGTAAGGTGCACTTTTCCCTCTGTGAATTTTCAGCCAATCACATCCCCGGTATTCAATGGTGTAGTACTTTCTCCATCCATTTCTGGCTTAGCGTAGAATACAGTTACTGATCGTACGGTCCCCCACAGGCCCTTTGGAAAATCTATTTAAAGCCAGCCTTTTCGCCCGACTTTGCACTTTTCTTCCTTTCTTCTTTAGCTCTCTTTGCCTTTTGGCTTAGATCAAGTGTAGTATCTGTTCTTTTCAGTTTAATCTCTGAAAGAGTTCTACTTGAACTCAATCGTGATTATCCTAATTTTTGCATCGAGGGAGCGCATCCTCTGGGCTTGCCCACGATCGCTCCCACTGTGTCCCTGGTATCACACTGCCTCCAGGTGACGCGAAATTCATTTTTCATTACAATCACTAGCTGTATCCAGTGATGTGAGGAAGAATGTTGTATCATAGTGCTGGATACTCGCTGCTGGAGTGCGCTCTGGTTTAAGGTTGATGTTTTGTCATCGCGAATCTTCGCATTGTGTCTTCGTAGTCAATAGAGGGAAGAAGCTCTATGGAATGCCATAAAAATGAACTTATCAGACCAAGCAAACCCTAGTCAACTTTGGATTACTTAAAGCTTCAGCAGCTTAAGTCCAATATCAAGTTTCTGTCCTTTTTCATAATAAGTCTATCTATGTGGGCACTTGGTAAAAGTGATAACTCAATAGAATGAACATCCATAGCTTTATATGTAAACTACATCCGAATTCGTCAACGAAGAAATCAAGTTCGGGCAACGACGTCCCTGAACAATACACTATCATAGACAATAACAAGTATGAAAACTAGAGGCTCATGTATAAAGACTATCTCCTTCTCAAACCAAGTACGCCATGTAGGTAGGCAGATGCTAGATTACCACACTCCAGACTATTTACAACTCTACGACATGTCGGTCTCAGAGCAAGGCGATGCATACTCGGATTGCTAATATTAGCCACGAAACAGATTCCTCCGTTCCTCTTTTCCTAAGACCTCACGGTTCCACATGACAGTATCACCCGCACCCAATACAACTCGACCGTAACGTCAGTTCAAGATCCAGACATCTGAAGAAGAAAAAAAAGGTTCTAGAAGGCATTAGCCAACATGAAGACGGAGCACTCACACCCTCATTCATGATGTTAAAACTATGATTGTATCGATTGATGATAGATCTACAGCTACGGATTTCGTCTCGATGGTACAAGTTTATTCATACAACCAAACCCTCTTACACGCACAAAACCTCATCGTACTAGTATTCTAATTAACCCCGAAACTCGGCTAGGCCGTCGTCCTCTTCCAGTAATGTGACAAAAGAAAACGGCGTAAACAAGTAACCCGCGAACTCGGCATACTTGGATTGCGCCTCGACCCATTGCAGACGGAGGGAGTGCAACTATAACATTCGTTAGCTGTGTTTTTTTATTTTTAAAGCAGTGGTTGGGAAAGGGGGAAGAGAGCCTACCATGGCACTACAGCCTTCCATACAAATGAGGATGGCGCAGGAAAGGAAAAACCAAAGATAGAAAGCAACAACGATCATGATGACACCAACAACGCCTTCCTTGGCGAGCGATGGGCCAAGAGTCATGTCCCAAAGCACGACACTGAGCTGCTGGTGAGCAAGCGACAAGGCCCAGAGACGAAGGTAGGACGCAGTATGCGAGATACAGTTCAAGCAGAACTCGATAGTGTGAATGACTTGGTGGATCATGACCTCGCTGAACTCGAACTCTTCGTGCTCCTCGTCATCGCCATGTGCGATCATAGCAACACCCTCACCATCATCCGTGTCCACACTAAGGCGACCATTGCCATTACCTTGGATGAGCCCCTCTCCCTCGTCGTCATCAAGCGCTGAGACTCTCGACTGCTCGCCTAGACCGCGATAGCCCTGAGCGCGAGCGCGATTGTGCTCCCATCGAAGGTAGAACGGCTTGAGGAACAACAAGATGGGAACCTGGACAAAGGCGAGTAACAGGAGGATAACCTGCACTGTCTTCTGACCAGAATATAGGGGGATATCTAATGTGCCTGGCTGCAAGAACATGTAAATCAGCATGTTGAGAAGTCCAGGAGGTTGCTCTCCAATCGCAAACCAATCTATCGACCACTTGTAGATAATGCAGATGACAAGGTAGCCGAAGATAGCCTGGAAGAAGATCATTCCCGGAACGAGGTTACCCCAGATGTCGATCGGCTTCTTGAAGTGCCTCGCGTTGAACCAGGACAGGCAGAGCGAATATGTCATGTGCGCCCAACCGAGGATGATGG
Organism: Hypoxylon sp. CI-4A; assembly: GCA_002120315.1. NCBI lineage: Eukaryota > Fungi > Ascomycota > Sordariomycetes > Xylariales > Hypoxylaceae > Hypoxylon > Hypoxylon sp. CI-4A. The sequence continues at coordinate 208,663 of KZ111547.1, read as the reverse complement.
ACATTTTCATCTTGTAACTGTTGGTGAACAGCAAGTCATTCTCGGTGCTGTGCCAAAACCAATCAAGACCGAACGGGTATCTGTAGTCGCCCTTGAGCTGGGCCACGAGAGCGTCGCCCTCCTTCCAGCCTTCAGGAACTTCCCATTCCCATGCACTTTCGAAGAAGGTAAAGGACTTGGAGAAGACATCGTTGTAAATAAGACCGGTAAATAAGGAGAAGATAGCCATGATCAGAGCGATGTATCGACCGTAGTAAATCATGGCGAACAGCTCGAATGTGACCTTCTTGAGTGGCTTCTCCCAGTAAATCATGGCCACGGAGGCAGCGAACATGATGGATGCGTGACCGAAATCTCCGAACATGACAGCAAACAAGAAAGGGAAGGTAACTATTGCAGGTAGGGCAGGGTTGACTTCTTGGTAGGTCGCTGTACCATAAGCGTTGACAATGGTCTGGAAAGCCTCGGTGAATTTGTTGGTCCTCAGGTACGTCGGAGGGGTCTTATTTGTGCGGATTTCATTGATAATGGATGGGACGGATAGACCAGCACGATTTGTAACATCCTGGAGTGTAGACCTGATCAAGGGTAGGTCGTGAGTAGGAGACCAGCCTTCAGCGATGAGAGTACGCCTCTGGCGGTCGAACGAGAAAAGGTTCAGAGTCTGGTAGGTGGCCTTCTCCTTCGTAATGAGAATCATCCATGCCGCAAGAGAATGAGCGATCTGGGTCAACTCGGCCTCAAGGGTCTGCTGGGTGTTGTGCAGGACGTTCTGAACATCGTTAAGACGAGCATTAACCTCATGCATCTGATCCCGGCGAAGATCGGTGTTCTCGTCGACACTGTATATGTCAGCTCCCATTGACTCCGAAATCTTTCGAATCTTGGCCAGAATCTCCTTTCCGTGAGCAAAAATGACGAAGACATTTTTGTTGATAGACTCGTTGTTAGCTGGATCGACCAAGGGTTCCGGTATTTCGGATTGGTTCATGTAAAGGTTACCACGGAGGGTTCTCCAGAGGATACGTTCGAAAGCAGCTACTCGATCGCGGTTTATGACACCAGCAACGAAGCCAATGTTCATGCCAGAGAAGGAACGCTCCACGTCACCAGCCTGGTTGTGTTGCTCGACGTCTTGGAGTAAAGGAGCATCGTCGTCCTCGGTCGAAGCTCGAATCTCGTCGACGTTTCCGTGGGCGCGATCGAAGAAGCCACCAGCCTCACGAAGAACCCATCGCCATTCGGTTAGTTCTACCTCGCGCTTCTTCAACGTCTCATAACTGTCGTTTAGCTGGAAGATGCGCTGCTCGAGGCTTTGGGTACGTTCGGAAAGTTCGTCGATCTCTGAGGTAGTAGGAGGGGCAAGAGTTTCGACTTCAAGGTCGAGTTTTCGTAAGGGAATGTTTGTCTTTTCCATCTGGGAGTGGAAGTAGCCTAGGAGTATGTCAGACAAAACAGCGCGACACGATGCGCGAGAGGGCAACATTCAAGCACTTACGAAGTTGGCGTTCGACATTATCGAGTCTTCGAATTTCTTGAGTGAAGGTACGTTGGAATGCATTCACATCGCTGTTGAGCTAGATGAGAGTCAGTCAAAGTTGTAATTTGTGACGAGGTCAGGACGTAGGGGGGGATCCAGATGATGGCATACATCGCGAAATTGGACCAGTCCAAGTTCTCCCAACGCGTTGACACATTCTCGACCGATTTCATTGGAAATATACAATTGCACCATGCTCATGTCCGCAGAACGGAACATGGACTGCTTTGAAGGAGCCATGTTGATGGCGCGTTGACGTTGACTCCAAAGACAGACAGGTGGTTTTCGATGATGACGGGGGAAGTGGAAATGCGAAGCTCTAAAACGGGAAGAAGAAGATCAAATCAAATGTCGTTGCCTTTACAGGGGGGCTTGCGAAGCTCCAAGTGTGGCTTAAGATCACGAGGCGCATTGCATATGTGGCTTGTATTTGTACCTAGGTAGGTACTAATATTCTATTGAAGCTAGAAACTAATATGACGTAGGTAAATTGCACTCAACTTTCGTTGCCAAGTTAGTAGCACAGCACTTTAACATCACTTATTAGGTACAACTCCAATCTCTTCTCTGCATGTAATTATGATATGGAATATCCGATGAGATCCATACTGCAGCACCTCGAATAATTTTATAATAGGCGGTGAACTCCGGGGTTTTTATTTATAAGATTACATTCTGGCATAAACCTCATGCCAGATGCGCGGGGGCAGTATAAGTACCATTACACGGGAAGTTGTAAATGAGCATTACTGGTAGGTATAAAGCTATGGAAGTCACACGATTTAGATACACTGCGGGATGCAGAAGATAAGATAATGTACAGATTAGCAATTTATAATATCACTTTCTTACGGAGATTTCTCTTCTGAAAGTTTGGTGAGAACTTCAGCCAGAGCGTTAATGCTCATGATAGTGTCTCCGATTTCCACTTGAGATGTGTCATCGTTCTGGTTCACCAAATACAAATCTAGTTAGAGGTGCAGTGTAGTGATATTACAGTAGATTCCAACCATATGAGTTCATCGAGATGACAAGGGCAACGTTACACGAAGTGCTTCTCGAGACAACAAGGGAAAAAAGGAACACTTTGAACAAATTACCACGTAATTGAAATAGACACCGATGGGTTAATTTACCATCACCTTCGTTACTAGGCACTACCTATCTAGGTATGCAAGGGAAAGAAAGCAAACTAATCGCTTCGAACAACACCACCAAGTATCGACTGGCCATCACCTCAGACATAGCAGCTTCAAGCTTCAGTGTCGAGAACTCTCACTAATAGAAGCTAACATCTCTACGAACAAAGAACAGGAAGCAAAAGGAACGTTACCTAGCTATTTGTACGCCAATGGGTGCCCGATTTCTTCCGAGTGATAAGCCAATTACACATGTATGTATGCTTTCTCTTTGATGGACCAGATCTAAACAGCTGAAAATCATACATGTATAAAACACCACACAGCTATCTAGCATTTACTAAGACAAATACATAAATATAACATTGGGTATTTGGTGAGGAGTTGGGGTATAACTGGTATATTCCTTTCTTCGCTATCCTCAATGCCAACCCAGAAATATGCAACAAACTCCAACTTGATTTTTTTTCTCGTAAATTATCATATGGTATATCGCATCTGCGCAATAATCGAGTCGAACTATTCGTTAGTATCAACCCACCAATGCCCCTCCACCTAGATCGCTATGCTGATTTCGTACAGATGCTGAAGGTAAATGATAAGAGCCCAAGCGCCGCGCCGAGAAGGACAATCTCGAGAACTTCAAATCAAAAAGAGATATAAAATGAGATGAGACAGGAAAGGGTATATAGGACATAAGATGTAATAAATCGTCGTCATCCGTCATAGCTTTCGCTTAAACATGTACGAGCCGTACATACCACCCACCTCGGCACAAGCAATGGGCATCTTGCGCATACCCCAGAACGAGGCGCCCATCTTCCATGAACGAAGGCCAGAATCTCTAGGTCCTTCCTCGGGGTCATGAATCCGGACGAGCCAGGCTCTGCTGCCGTTCTCCGTCACCGTCCAACCCAATTGCTTCACCACCGGCGATTTCGCGAGTCGGGGATACAAGTCATCGGTAACCTCGACCACCTCGAGCGGCGCTGAGTACTTCTTCATGATAGAAGTGTTTCGCCCGAATAAGGTGATGAAATCGAGCTCGGCAGACGTATAATCGGAAAGATCCAGGTACTTGAGGGAATGTGGAATCCACTCTAGTTGCTGTGTCACGTCCTCATCATTGCTGCCTTGGTCGGGAACAAGAAGTCGATCGATATCGGCAATTTTCAACCGTCGACCCAGCGCAAGCTCCTCTAAGTGCTTCGACAATGGTCGGAGCAAGACGATATGAGAAGCATTCATTTTGCTACCTTTCAAGCTCAGCGACCGAAGGCTCTGGGGAAGAATAGGGATCAGTTTGTTGAGATCCTCCTCCTCAAAAAGTTGGTGGCTTCGCGCATCTACCCCAAGACTCAGGAATACCAAACCCTTCACTGCGGGGTGGTTTGCCAAGAAATCAATCACAACTTCAGCACTTAGCAACTTGCATTTCGACAAGTTGAGGTGTGTGATTCTCGCGTTGTGTGGGATAGACTGGAGCGCCTCGTCCGTTACACGAGTTCCCGCCAGATCCAAATGGGTCAAGTTGCCTAAGCGCGGAAGCAATGTCTCAAATACAGACGGAGGTAGCGTGATGCACTTGTGAAGAGATAGCCTAGCGATGTTAAGCGCCTCCGGCCAGTCGGATAGAAGAATCGATTGGAAAGCGTTCTTGAAGAGGGCCGACGAGCAGCCGCAAAAGTCAATCCCCTGTAGCCTCTCGAGTCCGAAGAACAACTTGTGCAAGACATTGACATCGATTTCGTCCTCAATATATTCCTGCGCTAGAAACTCGCGAAGGAAAGGGGTTAGCTCCAAGCATTGCATCAAAGTCTCGGGCGTTAGGTTGCGGGTAGTAGCTCGCTCGCTTGCCGTCGAAAAAAGCGTTGTCGGGTTGAAGTGGCTGAAGTCCAGCCGTCGTACGATGGTCCCTAGTTCCTTGTTCTGTGCTATGTGCGACAGGAACTTCCGGAAAATCCTCGAATGCGGGATCGTGATGTTTTTATACAGCGCGTTCAGCGTGGCCGAGTGGAGCGTCCGCGATGTCAGCAGGAGCGACATCAAGTCCACGTTACGAGCGGAAACTCCATTCGGGGGTACATCAAGGACAAGGTGATCGATTATTTGGCCTATTCGAACTCAACATGTAAGGCACTGGTCCTGATTATCACGGCAACCTCTCTTTACTTACTGAGTAATTCTGTAGGCAGCTTCTCGATAGTAGAGTTCCCTGGAGGTGGCCTTTCCGGGTCCTTCCTCTTGACGGGGGCGACAGGTGCCGACCAAACGATCTTGAGAGCCTGCAAATCGCCATAACTCTTGCTTGCCTGTCTCCCTCTGACGCCTATCTGCTTCCAGCCCTGAAAGCCTTCGGCCGCGACAGCTGGAAACCAACAGCCGTGGAGTTTGCTTTGAGGTTGTGTCACGGGCGGGATGAATTGTGTCTGTGTCTGTGTCTGTGTGGCCATATCCAGCGGAGGCGAGGGTAGGTCGTCGACTGCTTCTTCGGTTACCTGAGAGTAGGAAGATACTTTAGTACTGCTGAAGTTCTGGGCCAAGTCTGATGAGTCGACTTCGCGAACGGAAGAAAAAGACGACCTGGTGGATTTATTTGGCGGACTAGTAGTTTCGGGCTGGTCCATCTTCTCATATGGACTGGGTGGAGGGCTTTGTTTAAGTTTGCTGGTAAGGGACTCCTGGGTTGTTGGAGGTCCAACAACAGGAGAATGGATGGCTGTTCGATCCATTATCGGAAGATTGAGCCTGGTAGGCTAGGGTGGTAGTCGTACAGGCGAGCAGATGCAAGATGCGCACTCAATAGCGCAATGATTTATTTTTTTCTCGCTTCCTCTGGCCGGGACAACACGGCACGGCTACAAGTCCGTTCAAATGCTTTCCTATTTCCTATTATGCTAGGGCCACCCAGAAGCAACCCACCAAGGCGCCAGGTTTCAGCAGAGGCCACGAAAAGGCTGCAAATGAAGACCCAGTCCGACCCGGATGGGCTTTTCTGTTAGTCAAAGCACCGACTTCTTAGGTAACAGGTTTCGTTGGCGCAATGCGGGGAAGGATTGATGAGATGGATTCGCCGCTAAATTCGAATATCCTTTTTGACAAGTTTCAATAACTGTTTAATAGTTATTAGATGACTTTCTGTGGTATCCGAGGCCTGCCGACAACCTTCCTGTTGGATTCTTCTCCCACGATCCGTGCCTGAAAGGTATGCGAAGAAACGGGGCCCTGTCTATCTGCTGTTCCTCGTTCGCTTGTCCTCGTCTACTAGAGTAGAGAGGAGGTGACGGAGGCTGGGGGAGGGGGTGGTTTCGAGTTGATGATACGTAAGAATGGAGTATTGGAAAACACCAAGCATGGGCTACCAAGTTGCACGTGTGCTGGTCGTTCTATTTCTCTCTCTGGCCTTGCTACCAAATATCAATATCAATATCAATAGTACGATCAATACGCAGGATCCAAACAACATTGAACGCCGGGGCCGCCTTGCTTGTCCTTCACCGTCTAATTTATTAGGCTCTGTACTTGACGGTAGCTTGCCTCTTCAGGCTTGCGAATTTGTTCTTTTAGGGCCCGCAAAGTGGCTAGAAATGGGATAAGCAAACTCCCATGATTCCATTGTTCATGGATTGGGTAATGAAAATAGGAGAATGGCATTAGAGATGGATTCTTCTTTGTCACCTGAGCCGATACCCACCAACGCTTGTTGCCATCGAGACTGGCGGCAAATGGTGCGAGTGAAAATCTGAAAAGGTGCCTTGGCTGGATGGAGCCTCCGCTTGGATAGCTATTATTATTAAAATATTTGGTAATGAGAATGTCAGATGAGCCATGTCTGCTGTTACGGGGAAATATCGTCATTGCGATGTGGGAAATTTCTTTCATTTTTTTCGCCTGTTTATTTTATACTGGAGAACGGGATGAGAAGGAAAAGGTTTAATGGCTTGCGCTTACGGAGGGAAATTTTATTAGCTCCATCATTTTTTTTTTCTGTTTTTTTTTTCTGAGGCGTCTATGCTACTGTACTTGCCCGCTACATAGTACTAACAGTAAGTTACGCCTAGGCTGAGTGGCTAAAAAAGTCTAGTCTAGCCGACCGTAGCGATAGTTTATACGTTAAGGTAGTGCCGTAGGCTCCGTCCGTGGTCCGCTACCTAAAAGTATTGCCAAGGATCAGGAGGATCTATAGCGAATCGGCGTATTCATAAGATATTGAATTTCTTTCTGTTCTTCCCCAGATTCGATTATACCATTTACGTAGCAGCCGTAGGTGGCATTCTGCACCCCCCCAAATTTTTCAACAACCTTCCCCTTGCCTCCATCCTATAACACGGGAAACATTTCATATATTAACGCAAGGTCACCTTATGAATTCAAAATACTACATCGCTACCCCTTTTTTACTGTTCTTCCACCTAATAATTACCTAACTGTTCCTTACCTGCAAGGAGAGTGGCAATCGATTGAAAATCTTCCCTATATGATTTGCTAGTTTGTTTAATTAATTCTACTATGTACTTGACTTGCACAATACGAGCTCAAATTACTTACTACATACTATGCTTATGTCCGAGTCTAGATCTAGCGAGCAAGTGAGCTGCGATATCGCAGAGGGTAGATGAGGGTCATCAGCTCCCGTTTCTCTACGACGGAGTATTGTCATCTAATGAGAATTTCCACAAATGGCCACCTGATCTGTTGTCTTTTTATCTATTGAAATTTTCATCTCTAATTTCCTTTCATTATCTTCGGTATATAGTATAGTACAAACAAAGCTGTCTAGTAATCGAATGACTTTATGCAGGAGAAGTAATAAGCAGCATGACGTTCACCACGCGGTTCTGACCGTCTTCAGCCTGGGTCTTTTTGGCCGGCCTAACCCGTTGCATACTACAACGTGGATATCGTTTCTAGCTGAGTTCATACCTAATGCTCCGTCCTCTGTCCGTATTACGACCTAGCTTCATTCGTCTAGGTATATACGCAGGCAAGTTCACGTGGCCGAAAGAAAAGAAAGGATTCAACTCCGACTCCAGGAACAAACATGCCTTCTCCACGAGCATCTGGTAGAAGTTAGGTTATTATTAGGTATTAGCCTCGTTTGCTATGCAACGTTTGACAATCGGGTTTTCCCCCCTGGTTCCCAGCGGCCGGGTGTGCCGATCTAAAATCTGCATGACTTACCTAGGACATACATAGTTGTTTGCGGGGAAGATAGCCTCATTGTTTTGTTGGAGAACCATCATGGCCAATCACCACGCGTCTTCTCCTCTCCATGTCTTGACTTTGCGGCTGGCATTCCGATCTTTCAACAAACTGGAGGTACAAAAGGGATGTGGGTGCATATAGGTTACCTACATACGTAAGGGGTACATTCAGGTGGATAGCGAATATCCAGTCAGCAGTCGAGACGGGTATTAGCCCATATGAGAGTAATCCTTCACCAAATTTCGTTACAAACTGTAAAAATTAGGCAATTTCTGCATGAGAATTGTAGACAGCTTCCATATCCCACATAGGAAGGTAGAGAAGATCACGCAGAGATAGTTGTGATAGATCATAGATGTAGGCATTGTCCAAGTCGAAAACCCATGGGCGACTTCGAGCTTGCCAGCGAAACTAAGCGGCGCTAATAGATGATATTGGAGTCCGAGTGAGGTATCCGAGCAATGTACAGAAACACCAGTGTCTAGCTGATCCATGTCCCCATTCGTGACACCTTCCTATACATATAACCTGAGCTCATTGGTGCGAGGTAGCGGCGTATAGCACTTGCTACCTATTCCTGTGGTAAGTGGCCTTCCTAAGTACGTTGCTAAAAATGTATGCTGATCGAAATTCAAAACTCCAAGACGCCGATATACGTGGGATCATACACACGTCCTCTGCGCCGCGAGATTTCCCTGCCGGATGTCGGCTGTCGTGATAATGATCGAACACCATAAACTCCATAAATTCTATGTGTCCGATACACCCATTGATGCACATATGTAGGCGAAGGGAAAATCACCTGCCGTTCACTTTCTTTCCGCTTTTGATTCGGTCTTTGCAGTTGTCACAGTACCATTTCACTAATACCATGATTAGCTAACTCACTCCTGGCGCTCGAACAGGACATGAACTTACTGTTAGATGGTGGTGCTGCTTTCAACCCAACACAATCAAGATGGAACCATTCCTGTTCACAATCATCGGCATCGCATGCAACCATTTCGCCGTAGCTGACACCATTGCAGTAGCAATATAGGGGCTCCTCAGGGTCAACATCACCCTCATCGTCGCCTTGCACGCTGCTATTTGCATCTTCGTCCGCGACCCGCGCGGCGACTTGTTGGGCTGCACCCTTCTTATGACTCCTCTTCCCGTTAGCTGTCGATGCGTTTCGTGACGATCGAGACCGGGGTGGCGGATCAGGAAATGACCCTAATGCCGGTGTCGACGGCTTGCTTGCTCGCCCACTCTTGGTCGTAACAACAGTCGCGGTTGTTGGTTGTGGAGTTTGTATAGGGTCTACCTTGGGTTCTGTTTCATCCCCCTTTGCGGTGGTTTTGTTATTCGTGGCTGTTGTGCTTGTGCTGGTGACTGTAAGCACAGCCTCTTCCTTCGTAGCTTCGACTTTCACAGTCGCTGGCGTCTCTTTGGTTGACTTGTTGTCGACCGTGGGGCGGGCGCTACTCTGTACAGTCGTAAGCTCTGGAGTTACAGCCGTGGTACCATTTGGCCTGTTTGACGCCGATGACGTAGGCCGTTGTCGTCCGTTTTCCATGTTAGATTGTATCGAGTTTTGCCTTGCCCGGGACGATGCTGGGCGTGCTGAGGCCGTGGAAGGAGCAGGAGAACCGCGGGCGACAGCCTTTGCGTCGAAATTAGGCTGTATCGGGGAGGGTGCAATCTGTGGTGAAAGGGTAGCGGCCGCTGTGTTTGTTTTGCTGTTGGAGGGATGTTGTTAGCTATGAAAGGCAGAACAGAACTACCAGGAATTCTGGCATGCTTACCTCTTCTTCGAGGCACCGTTAACTGTTGGTAGGGCTTTGCGTTTCTTAGGCTGCTCAGGCGCTGGTGTTGCCCTTGGACTAGAGTTCTTGGTCTTCGTAGTATTGCTTCCGAAGACTGAGCTCATTGCACGTTCCATGGGCTGTCCCCCATTAACAGGCTTGTTATTATCGACTTTTCGCCTCTTGGATGGAGGGTTTCCATTGGCATTGGTAGCGCCTCCTGGTGTAATACCCAACCCGATAGGAGTAGCTGTTTCGGCTGTTTTCCGAGACTTACTGTTGTTGTTGGCAGTCTTTCTTGTTGACTCGCCCTTATGGTTATTGTGATCGTCTGCATCAGAGTCCTGGTGTTGATTCTTGAGCCCCTTTTTAGCTATGAGTGCTTGCTTCCTTGCGTCGCTTCGTGCTGCCGCCTCTTCTGCAACCTGCTGGGCTGCTGCTGTGATGGTAGCTGCCCCGTCTCGGCGCGATCGCTCTGCTTGATTCGCTCGATTGATCCTATTCTCTGGGTAAGCCCAGTGTGTGGTGCTGCCCCATTTTGCCTCTTCGCTGAATTCAGCTTCGACGTACGGCCACACGTCGCTCATTCGGCCCAGTTCTTTTGATAGCGCTTCGTTCGCGGTAGTCATGACATGGTTTTTCTCCTCCAAGGATACAAGCATTTCTTGCACCTTGAAAGCAGTTTGGCGAAACAGCTGTCGTCGCGGAACGTTGCTTGGGTCAAACACTGTGGAGTTGTAGTTGTCATCGGTCGATCCGGCAAGGTTGCCGGTCGCGGCGAACCCGTTGGAGCTGTTCTGGGTGCTCATCGGAGTAGAGGCGGCGGCAATACTGCTAGATGCATCATTGTTGTTTCGAGGTTCGGGTGGTTTTGATTTGAGGACAGCATCGACAAGCTGGAAGAGTGTCTCCTCGGGAGCAAATATCTTTGCGTCGACCTCCTTAAGAAGGGTAAAGTGTCGGACGAGGTCTTTGGGCAGAGACGTTATGGCATCGGTAAAGTATGTAATGGCGGGGAAAACCTCGATAGGTTGCTCATGAGCAGTATTACCTCCCAGCGATTCTCTGGCGCCGAGCAGACGGGTTGAGCCAGAAGACTGTCGCGGGGGATTTGCCCGAGTCTGACGGACAGGTTGAGCTCTCCTGCTTGAAGAGGGCCCAGCCTCTGCTTGAGAGGGCTTTGCAGTTTTCATTTTGGTTTATTTGGAGATTGGGTGTCGAAGGGTGGCTTCGATCAAGAAAAGGGACGCAGAATGACCGACGGGAGGATTGCTCGTTGGTGAGGTTCGACAGATGGCTGTCCGCATAGAACAAGTTGACAAGAAGCTTCAAATAATGAAGTTTATGTCATTTTGCGGAATTGACAAATAATCCCACATCTAATGAATATGAAAAAGAAGGCGAAATGAGTTGTGTAGAGGAAAGGCGCAAAAAAAGTTGCGAAGAGAAGGTGGACAACTGGATTTGGCAGTTTGGATGGATAAGATTTACTGAGTTCGGCCAGTAGATTTCCAAGGTTAGCGAAGGTTAGCACCTTCTGTACCTGCAACTCACCAGGACTAAGACCCCCATCGCGCGCGTGGTTTCTAATCGGCGGGCACTTTGCACTTTCCCGGAAAAGTGTGGGTTTGCAACAGACGCGGATGCAGCATTTCCATTGGCTGGATTGGTGATGCTGTGACCAGAACAGGCGACCATTGATCCGAAAATTAATCCGTCATTAATATGATAAGATAAGCAAAAACAATGACTTCAGCGGCCCCAAACAGGTATGACGCCTCGGTACAGCCCATGGGATCCACTTCACACTACTACTACATGTATGTACATAGGTACTTAGTATGTACTTACACCGCATATCACCATTGAATAGAATACATACAACTAGTTCAATGCAGAATCATCTATAGCTTCATGTTAGCTCTGCAAGTAACGATGCATATACTACTATAAATATGTATACATAGGTGCCCTTTCTAAAAATTTATTGGAGGATTATAACTTAGTATTACTAGTGTTTAGAGAATTACAATTGTTAATTGAATCTACCTCCGTGGCAATATTGCAATAAAACTACCTTAAGTCCAAGTCTGAGCGTAGGTTACCTACCACAGCGCGAATATCAAGACACCCATATGTTATGGATGGATATCACTCGATTGTTCTACCCAAGTATACCGTACAATTCATATTGGATAAGAACGAATAGCCACAACCAAAAAGGTTCAAACAAAACTCCGTAACGCCAACCTGAGGATATGCTCCTGTCTTTTATATCTTCATTTTCGCGGGGTCTCCTTTTCCATCAGCTTCTTCTGCCGCCATTGCCATTCCAAAAGAATGGGAATGAAGTGCCATAAATCAAACTCCGGCCACAGACACTTCGAAAAGAATATTTGAGTGTTTTCATGGCATTGCCACAACATGAAATCACTCAACCTCGTGACGCCACTTGTGCGGATAAAAATATCCAAGGGGGGACATTCAGCGGTATACGTGTGGCTATTGATAGTCTCGGCTGTGATGTTCTCTGGATTCTGGTATTTGGCCGGCTTTACCGGGGAAGATGGTAGACGTGGTGACTCTGGGTCCAGAACAGTAGTTGAGGACATGGAATCGTCGGCGTCTGATTTTGCATCATTTTGCTCTTCAGAAGAATCCCTGGACGAGGAGGAATCTGACTTCTTGGACCTATTGGAACGTATCTTCTGCGTAATTCGCGATTGCGAAAATGGGGTATTCGGTACTCGGGGTGACGTGGTGTACTCGTCCACTGTAGCCTTGATAGCACTAGTCATCTCAGCTCTCGAGGTATACGGGAAACATATGTTAAGCACAGCACTATAATCCACGCTTAGCAATAGTCCACGGGTCGGATAGTAAGGTAATACTTACTCCTTGTTGTGCTTCGTCATCTCAATGGCTCGATCGACATAAGGCAACACATCGTCTGGGATCAAGTCTCGTTCTCCAAGCACTCGTATACCAGCACCATATCGATCGAGGAGTTCGCCGTGTTGAATAAGTTGTTCGAGCTTGACCTTGGCCATGGCCATCAAACCACCAACTTCATGTCTGGGCCTGTTGAAATTCTCAATACTAAAAGCATACACGGTAACAACTTTGACGCCACTCTTATAGCAAATCTCAAGTACCCGCGCAAGAGCTTCGAAGCCTAAGTGGTGGCCTTCTATGGTTTCGATCTTGTGATTTTTGGCAAAGCGCCTATTCCCGTCCATCTCGAATGCGACATGTCGGGGTATTGGTCCTTGCTTCAAGGTGCCTATAAGCAACTCTCGACCATTTCTGATTGCCCATTCTGCTGGCGGGGACTTGAGGAGCCAATTCCTAAGATGTGAGAGGTAAAGATCGGACATGATTGAGATCGAAGGTTCGAAAGAATACGATGGACTAGGCTCGAATTGAAGGATAACTGGTAGGTTTCATGAAGGACAAAGCAGATAAATCATAAAGAGGGGGTATTTAAGTAAAACTACGTTTCTTGCATTATAGGAAAATGACGAAAGTGGTGGCTGATGAATGACGACGAATCGAATTGGTGATTGTATTTCTATGGATGAACAACTTTCGATCTTGGCGCGAGTTGAGTTGCGTGTAACAACTACATAGTAACAAGCTGTTTAGGTAAGGTAGTTTAGTGCTGCGCCTTATCGATAATTGCATGGACGTTTTAGGCTTTAAGTTTCAGCTGTTATGGACCCTCAGTCCATGGACCGTGGTGCGGGTATCTGATCCTTGTTTAGCGTTTCACTGCTAAATTATTATTCTCGACTAACTGAATTCTAAATGCATCTTATATGCATTAAACACAATGAAACTCTCCAAAAGACACATTGCCAACCAAGTTAAAATAGTGGGGTCATACCGATATATGAATTACATATTACATCCACTCTTCCACATATCGAACTTGGATTTCATGGCCATTTCCGCGATCTTTCCTAGCCAATGCTACAGCTGAACAATATCATTCCTGATATCCATATTTAGCTCGTCCAACCACTTGAGAATTTCGCTAGAGACCAAAGACATACCTGTATCATATCAGGTTCCCATCGAGGATCTACAACAATGGACTAGAGAGTGCTGTTGGAAGAACTGCTAGAGCAACTGCTAGAATTGCGAAATACAAAGGTATTCGGCACCATGTCCTTTACAAATGCGCCAGTGACGCGCACCCTCGTCTCTGCGCTCGTGGGGTTTTCCATAGCTGCTAGTCTCCTCGACACCAAGCACTACTTTTATATCTTGGTCGATCTGCATATCTGGCGATTTCACCAGTCATGGAGAGCTTTCATCTACCAACTCTGCTATACCAACTCGACCGAGGTGCTTTTTGCCGCCATGACCTTCTATAATATGAGAGCGGTCGAGAGGATGTGGGGATCGAGGAAATTCGCAGTAGGTGCATCGCATTCCTAAAAAGAGGCGTTATACTTGGCTGACAGCAAATCATCTATAGACATTCGTCTTTATTACCTATTTATTCACGAGCGTCCTGACTCCCGCGATCTTGGCTCTCTTTCTAAGGCCACTGACTCTGGGTCTTTTCAATTATCTCCCCGCCGGACCGACGCCTATAATATTTGCGGTATTGGCTCAGTATCATGCTATGGTACCGCCGATATATAAATACAAAGTCGCAACTTCGATATCGGCGTCGACGGATGGCCAGGCGCAGGGCATCATGTTCTCTGACAAATCGTATCGATACCTTCTTGCATTCCAGCTTGCCCTCTCTCAATGGCCCGGGTCTCTGCTGGGCGCGCTAGTGGGCTGGCTAATAGGGTTGTCATGGAGAATGGAAATCTTGCCTCGGTCATTGATACGATGGCGACTCCCCGGATGGGTCGTGGGGATTCGAACACAGAGGAGAAGTCAAGAATTTGAAGGTCTACGCAGGAGGTTAGAAGGAGAGGGCACGTCTGCGGCAACTAGTGGTGTGCAGAACCAAACTGACAATGAAGGAAGCAGGCGTAGGACCATGGGTCAGCAAGTTATGGATCAGTTTCAAGGAGCATTTTAGTAGACTTGTTGGCTGGTAGGTTATGTTACACGATTATGTCGACTAAAAATGAAAGTCTTCAGCGGCTCCTATTTTATCTTTCTTTTTCTCCCTCGGTGATGTTGGCCTACCTCTGAGATGAACTTACTATATAGGTAGTTTCAAGGTGTTCGCCTTGCATAGACATTGCGGCTGTGTATCATAGCCCAATTGCTAAAATAGCATTATTAGGTACTGTCGTAAATAACATAAAATAGGTAGATGCCCAACACCATGCCTTTCTTCTTAACTCTCCCTTACTTTAAACAAGCTTTGGACATTTCCACATGAAAGGTCCTAGCCAATATAAACAACACACACTTCTCAGAGGGGTCTGATCAAATAATATGCATTGCCACATTTAGAAAATGTGTGGTTTTGTAGGAGCGGACCACGTGTGCAACGAAGATATGATGTGACAATACAATTGACGAACATAGCCGAATTATAGAGGCTTATACAAGACTCGAAAAAGGAAATCTCAATCCTTACATGGTGCTACTTTATCGTGTTACTTAGTCGTACCACGTTGGAATTTAGAGGTGCGCGCTCCGGTGGGATAATTGCGAGAGTTGTCCGGTAATTATTGGGATTACGAATAATATTAATAGATGTTTTATTGTTTACGACTCTAACCCTTGGGAGTACTGTAATTTTTGGATGCGATACAGATCGGCAATGAGGGAGATGTCGGCAGCAGCATGACCACAACGAGACATACATAATTGTGACGAACCCTGCAAGTCGTGGAAGCGTTTGATAAGTGGGCTACTACTGCAGGGGTAAAATAGGTACTGAATGTAGAAAATAAGTAATAGATGTCTTTATTTTTAGGTGCTGCATTATAGTAAGTGCATGTAGGTACAGTATGTACATATTCAAATCCACTTAGATATAATTAGCCATCTAGTTAATTACTAGGGAGTCAGAAAAGAATGATTTACTTAAGAAGCAAGCAAAAAGCAAGCAAACAAACAAAATAAAATAAATAAATAATGGAAATGATATGAAAACTGTAAAGAGTGACAAACTGAAGATATTCCGGATGATCATGGTATTACATGTCATGTATTCATAGTGGCTAGGTAGATTCGTGATTTGATGACCCAGCCACAAGCAAATGGCGAAATCTCTCTCACATAGTACATGAAATTACCCGAACCAGTTTAGCGGTACCACTGGCAAGTTGAAGCGCGTGCTCGGAAAGTGCCAGTAACAAAACTAATCACTTTTAGGTCATCATTCATCGCCCATGCCCCCATGTCGATCATCAATCAATCTACAATACAATACAAAACTCCTTTTCCATCCTCATTAGTTGGAATCCCACCATCGTATTTTGGGCTCTGAATATCATCTTTTGCGCCTGTTGTCTAATTCAATCCTTCTTGACTGTACTTTTTTTTTGTTTCTTTTTTGGAATCGCATTTGAATAAACGTCATATAATCTCACTTCATCCTCAAGTACTTGGTTTCTTGTTTAATTGTCCTTGAAGCAAGCCCTTGATAGGAACGAAATTCTGCGACAAATACCAACGCGAGCGATTCGAAGGTCCATTTTCTCGTATAAACTCGACCGATACTTGCGCAACATTATCAAAATATCATGTATTCGGCCATCCCCGCGTTTACTCGGAAGTGACAAGAATGAACGGGTTTGCGAGCCGGAGTCCGAATGGCTTCGATACAAGAGGTCCGCCACCTTTGCGCCCTACAGTTGCGCCGAGAGGGCCGGTCTTGGTCGAGTCATACCGGCAAGATAGTCTAAATGGTTTTGAAAAAGATCCACCACGATTCAACCCCGTATGTTCTCCGGCTCCTATTTCGCGAGCTGTCGCGTCCATATCTTGGTGTACTAAAAATGTGTCAGATGAATACTGGACGCGTGCAAAGTTCGGTGCTAGTCGATTTGAAGGATCCGGTTCAGGTCCATCTACTCACCGAGACCGCCTTACTCGACAGCAAAGAATATGAAATTCTATCTCAGGAGGAGGTAGACGATCTGAAGAAACAATGTCAAAATTTAAATCAACGAATCGAGCAGACCCGGTCCAACCTCGCCATTCAGTCCAAATATCGAGATGCCGCAATATCAATGTCTAAGCTATACTCTCCGTCGAAAATGGATTCTAAGAGAAGAAGCTTCCTCGGTCATCGGCATAGCGAATCCATGGATGCTGCGCGGGAAGCCGAACATGAGCTCAACACAATACAGAAAAAATGTGAAGACCTAGCCTCCGAGCTTTGGTCGTTAGAGAAGCGCGTCATGGAGCCTCAACGAAGACTTTTGGAGCACACTGCCGGTATTCTACAACTCACACATAAAACCGCCAACAAGCCTGCACCGTCTTCGAAGATTCCTCTGGTAAACGGCGTACCTGCTAGTCCCGAGAGTATGTATACTACATCAAACGGCCGTGATAGCATCAGTGTGGACTTCCTCGAAGATGGATATGCCTTTGACGAAGCAAGCTTGTATCTTTCCTTTGACCAGTCTGAGCGGCTTAACGACCGAACCCGGCAAAATCCCATTGAGATCCCCATGAAATCTCCTATTCGGGAGCAGAACAGGAATCTCACTGAGGAGGGCGAACGGTTGCGCGAAGAGAACCGCGAGCTTCGGACACAAGCAGAGTCGCTTTTGACAGAGATCAACCAGCTCAGAGGCCATGATCCGGACCAGTGGAAACTGATTACGGATACGGAAAGTAAACTAGAAAGCTTCAATCGCCAATTACGTGAAGTCATTGTGAACACAGACCCGGCCAATAACAGCAATTATCGAGCTGTACCATCAGGTCGTCTTGAACCTGGAGATATGATTGGTAGTCATCTTGATTACCTTGAGAATGGCTTGATCGCTATATCCCAGGGCCAGGGCAATAGTCTAGTCATGGCAGAGAAGATACAGGCTATCAATGCTCAGGTTCAGGAGGCTCTACTAGTCGCCAATATTAATCATCCTCCGCCACCGGACGCAGATCTAGGCGTTGACGAGCAGCTCGAATACTTACAAGACTCACTGCGGGTAGTCGAGAGTGAGCTGCGACAAACTATTGATGCCGCGAATGGCAATTCTGCCGACCAAAGCAAGAATGAACAATTTGAAACTGTCCTTATGGGGCTTTGGGATATCATCCAAACAGGTTATGCTGACATGCGGAAACGGAGGCAAGAACGGCGCAAAGCTCGCTCGGAGAAGGGTCTGGAGCCAGATGAGGAGGACATGTCTGATGGAGGAGAATCTATTGATCTTGAAGAGACATACTCCCTATCGGCTTTCTCGAATAAGATTAAGTGGCTGTACACACAAGCCACTAAATTACAAGAACAGAAGGGCGTCCTAAAGCGGCAGATCAAACAACAGCGCGAGCTCAACAGCAGATCCGACTCGGAGAAGGATCAAGCATTAAGGGACAAGATGGATGAGCTAGAAGAGGCCAAGATGCAGCTTCATCAAGTCGAGCAAGATTCCAACCTCTCCCGCTCGCAGCTCTCGCAGGCTCTTGAAGATCTTGAGAATATGCAGAATGGCCGAAGTGAGGAATCTGCCGCCATCAACGAGGCACATGAGCAGCTTAAAGAGCGAAATGCCAGGATTGCCTCTCTAGAGGCCGAGGCTAGAGATGTGCAAGCGCGATTAGCTGCGGCAGAGGCTAGTATCGAAACCATCACTGCACAATTGCAAGAGGCTAATGAGGCTAGAGATGCCGCCGACAAGGCGGTCAAGGACAAGGAGACTATACTCAAGACCAAGGAGGAGGAACTTGAACAAATGACGGGCATGTTCGCCGAGCTTAAGATGGAAGCTACATTCGCCAAGGCTGAACTTGAAGGAGCCTACGGTTCAAGAAAAGAGAGAGCCGCAGAGGTCGCCGCTTTGCACAACAGCTCCGAGTCTGTTAAGTTGCAGAACAGAGTGGAGACTTTAGAAAAAGAGCTACAGGCCACCGCCGAGGACCTGACCAACGTTGTCAGGCAATCACTCGAGAGTGAGAAGAAGATCGGAGAACTAGAGGACGAGCTCGACCAGGTCAGGAATGAGCGGTCCAGAATCCACGATGAGAAGGAGAAGATGCACGATGAGCTCGAGAAGCAGCTTCGCGATGCAACAAGCGACCTCGAAGAGAGATTAGAGAGCGAAATTGCAAGACTGCGGAAGGAGAAGGAGCAGATTCAAGACGAGCTAGACAAGGAACGTCTTGGATCGGCCAGAGGTCCATTATCACCTGCTGGTTCGAAGGGAACTTCGTACCTTACCGACTCTTACAGGCTAGGACTGAGAGCCGAGAGGAAGAAGTACGAGGAGCAATTAAGAGTATGTCTTCTGAGTTTTTCAATCTTCGTGGCGATTATAGACTAACTTCTTATAGGCGGAACAAATGGTGCGAAGGAAAATTGAAGACGAGTTAAGGTCGTTGAAAAGGGCACAAGGACCCGGTAGAAGTCCGTTGAGCCCCAGGTGAGAAGGCTTACGTTGCCGTCTTTCATTCTGCTGTTAAATATTATACCCACATATATCATTTTTGGTTGGTTTAGATGCCCATGGTCATTCAAGGCATTGATTTTTTTCTCTCTCTTTCTCGTTGTATAAAACTTTGGCCAATGTTTTGGCTATTCGTTTACCTAGGTAGGTAGATAAATGCATCCGGATAGCAACTTGGGAAAATTCTTGGATTACACTATACTGCTCGGGTTGGTTCAAACCACCGTTCTACTCATGTATTGGATGTTTGACTTTAGCGAACGGGCAAACCGTTGAACTGTAGGATGAGAATGAGAAAATGATTACTTGAGACCGCCTTCATACACATTTATTAGTTTCCGGTCTATGGCTATGTTCCCACGTCATGCAGACAATATCAAGATGGGGTTCACCGATGCCAGGGTCGGAAAGCGGCTAGGGCTAGCCAACAAGCAAGCTGCGATACGTCTTTCACCTTCGCTTTCCGGAAAGCGCCAAGACTATGGGCGTGCAACGTGGACCAGGTTATAGATACGACTGGTCCTCGCCCCTGTTCCTATCAGGTAGCCACGAGGCCAATGGCGTCCCCTCGCCCTGATTTTTCTCTTGAAGCAGCCCGGTTCAGATCTAGATCTGCGTGTTCCTGCAGGCGGACGATAGCTGAGTTCAGGGCTAGTGCCCGCGCTTCATGTCCGTATGATACGACGCATTACAAGTTTACAGCTGAGGAGATTATAACAGGATAAGAATTGCTTCTCTATTAAAGGGGCTACCATCGCCAATTAATCATTGTTAGACACTGGGAAGAGAATTGTGCAAAGGGCTCCCGTTGCAATGAAGTCCACTACCCTATTGAGGTGTTTTGCAACCACCCTCCCCATCATCACCGGCATTAAAGCACAATCGATTGCCGAAATCAATGGCGATCGGTTTCTCTCGCCGCTCAACGGCCAGAGTGTGTCCAACGT
The DNA here is from genome assembly GCA_002120315.1 of Hypoxylon sp. CI-4A. NCBI lineage: Eukaryota > Fungi > Ascomycota > Sordariomycetes > Xylariales > Hypoxylaceae > Hypoxylon > Hypoxylon sp. CI-4A. Next base: position 188,494 of record KZ111547.1, on the reverse strand, counting down.
CACTGGAATCGTGACGGCGAAAGGCCCTGGTGGTATCTGGATCCGATCTGTCACGCCGGGCAGCGACCCGCGTGTCTCCGATGGCTTGTACGTGTACGGCTCGGGGCTAGCTGAGAACTCCAGTATCAGCGTCGGCGATGTCCTCGCGCTCAGCGGGAAAGTCAGCGAGTACCGTTCCAGCGCCGACTATTTGTACCTGACAGAGCTCTCGTCACCGAAAGTGACAGCCATCCTGGGACATGAGGAGGAAGTGGAACCCCTTGTGATTGGTAAAGGAACGCTTAGTCCTCCAACTTCACAGTATTCCAGCTTGGACAATGGCGACGTGTTCGGGGTACCGAATAATCAGAGCTTGATCTCGGTCGAGAACCCGCAACTAGAGCCAGAGCTGTACGGGTTGGATTTCTGGGAGAGCCTGGTGGGCGAATTGGTTACGATTGAGAATCCACGGGCCATCAGCAAGCCAAACCAGTATGGTGACACCTGGGTCGTTGGCGATTGGAACACAACGGGTGATAATGATCGAACCGGCCTTACTACCTCGGCTGGAGATGGCAATCCGGAAGGAATTCTCATCGGCAGTCCGCTCGACGGAACCGATAATCCAACAGACACAAAGCTAGGCGACCAACTCGAGTCTATCACGGGCGTCGTAACTCAAGTTTACGGATTCTACACTATCCTACCGCTTACCAGCCTATCCGTGGTCCAGTCGCTCAGCCCAGAGGTACCTCCGCCAACATCCCTAGTCAGCGAAGGGACCTGCGCCGGTGTAACAGTTGGCAGCTATAACGTCGAGAATTTCAACGCAGGCGACGCGGCGCACGTCCAGGCCATCGCCAGCCACATCGTCGAGTACATGCGCACACCAGATCTACTAGCCATTCAGGAAATCCAAGACAACAATGGAGAGACGGACGACGGCACCGTAGACGCGGACGCCACGCTCTCGGCCCTCGTGGCCGCCATACAAAGTCTCAGCAACTCCAGCGTGGTGTACGACTACACGTACATCAGCCCGCTGAACGACGAGTCCGGCGGCGCTCCAGGCGGGAACATCCGCGTCGCGTATCTGTACCAGGCCAGCATCTTACAGCTGCGGAATCCGAACCCGGGAAACGCGACGGAGGCGAACGAGGTGCTGGCCGGTCCGGAGTTGAAGTACAACCCGGGTTACGTCGACCCCCTGAGCGAGGCGTGGACCGATAGCAGGAAACCACTGGCTGCCGCGTGGGAGCTCGCGGACGGGACGGGGAAGACGCTGTTTACGGTCAATGTGCATTGGACGTCGAAAGGCGGGAGCTCTTCGCTGCATGGTGATGCTAGACCCCCTGTGAATGGGGGTGTGGACGAAAGGACGGCACAGGGGGAAGTTACGGCAGTAAGTTGTTTTTTTTTCAATCTCTAGTACCATGACGCCTTTTCTTGTTCCACCTCTCAGGTAGAATAAGAGAGGTTAAAATAGTGATGATTACTAACATCACCGCATCAGTCCTTCATAGCCGACATCCTAACTACTGATCCTTCGGCCTACGTTCTTACCGCGGGCGACTACAATGAGTTTGCCTTCGCACAGCCGGTGGCCAATTTCGCCTCCGGGTCTGGCCTGGTGGATCTTGACGGGGCGGCTGGTATCGCGCCGAGTGAGCGTTACACCTACGTCTATGATATGAACTCGCAGGAACTGGATCATGTCTTTGTCAGCCCGGCACTGGCTGACAATATCCAAGGCTTTGAGCATGTCCATGTCAATACCTGGGTCCCGTATGATGACCAGGCTTCGGACCATGATCCTAGTGTTGCGAAGTTCGATATTTGCTAACTTTTAGGGGTGATTGTATGATATGCTGGGATTTAGGAATGAATGAGATGAGATGTATATATGTTTCATTGAGGGAATGTTATAATATGCTGTATCCTATTCTTAAAAGACCCGCGGATTAGTGCCATTGTGGCAATGCGAATTTCGTTGGCCATTCAGATAGGGACCAGGAAAACAGGTTGCTTTCAGGTGACCATGTAACCCCTTTTCTCAACTTTTATTTTATTTTCTACCAAAGAGACGGATTCATCGTTGGCTTCAGGGTTAACCCAATGTTTGAGTAGAGTAGCGGTGACGCTGTCTATATATGGCTATTATACATATTCGAGGCTTGGAGGTAAAATAAAATCAAATCAAATATATAGCCGACATCTTCCTTCTCAGCTTTAGCCTCACCTGCAATGCGACCTCAGAGAATGTCGTACTACAAGACAATGCACCCCATACATGCGAATCTGCGGCCCAGGACAGCCATATCATCACCACCGCTTCTTTGCCGTCCAATTTGCTGACCTGGAAGCAATCCGTGGTTGGTTTATCTAAGTCCCAATCTGACGTGCATCTCCAAGTAAATGCATACAACTCTATAGTACATCTTATGTAAGGAGGATGATTCGTCAGCTATAGGATAATTCACTGCCTACGACGCAAGGACCAACCGCCAGAGAATTTGAGAAAAGGGGCGGTAAAGGAAATAGAAAAGTCGAAAAAAATTTGGAGCCCGAAAATGATTCATCGGATATGCCACGTCTTTGCCGCCGCCTTGCATGGAAGTGACTGGAAGATACCTAATGTACCTAACCTTGCAGGTCTATGCGTTAGCTTATATGCAATGCTTCTCTGGTGCTGTACTTATGATTCCAATTATGCGCAAGAATTGCCGCTGTATTCGTAAGCTTAGCATCTCGAGAGAAAAAGAAGACACGATCGCCTTTCTCGTAAAGGGGAATAATACCCATACGTAGCAAACAGTTCGCAATGTATGGTATCGGATTAATCATGAGTTACTCCAATTCCTACAAGCATTTCCGCGATGCAAATCAGCAGCGTTATGTTGTATGTAATACGTATAAAAATCCTCCTATTACTATTATGATTGTCCTATTCAGCTGAATTCACACCTGAAAATTAGGATACCCCATTCCGCTAATCTAACTCCTAAATCATGAAGCACTCGAAGTCCGGTCTATTCAGGGGATCCACAATGCAACACATCGCGCCTCAGCTGAGGGTCCGCCCTGTCCGCGTACCTAGCAATTTATTTTTAGATATTTTCCCCATAGAGTAGACCCTCGCATACGAATTTTCTTCTTGTTTTTCAGCTGTACCCAGTAGTAGTATCTAGCTCCTGCGTATGTAACAATGTATTCACCTACGCACGAGGCCCCATACGCTACCTCTGTACAGCCCATACAACACTAAAGTAATTTAGGTATTAGTCAAAGTTGGGATGAGATGATGGGGTGGCTTAGGAAATCGTCGTAAGACGGAATGATCTTCAGGAACGCACGGATCGTGGTTGGTGGAAATATGGCCCGAATGGACGAATTTGGAAATCTTGTTTTACGATCCAATTTAGGGCGGAAAGAAAAATTCAGATACATACATTGCAATAGGGGGCCAGATCGCTAGGTCACATGCAATTTCCTTCATGCCGGGTCTATTCGTGTTTGACCAACCATTTGTTTCGTTTCTATTTGTTCCTTAGCAAAGGGCGGAAGGCTGAGGAGCTGGAATTTGTAATTCCTCTAATGTACGCGTTGGAAAAAGCCACACTGGATATTAATCTCATCCGAGTCATGCCTCACAGCCACTATGCACGTACTAAGGGGGAGAACTTCCGGGAGAATGGTAGGCAGTAATTATGATGTATTCCATAGCTCAAAATCTATTAGACGGATTAGGTCCTTGGACCCAGGGCCGCCGAGAATAGAGAATACTATCTGCATGTAACGCACCAACCTTGCGGTGAGGTATCTTCCAACATAGACAATGGCCGTCCCAATCATCAATCGCAACCATCGTCGCCAACACATCAAGGGGTTTGTAATATTCTCTTCCACGTCGTATACCTGATTATCCCCCCTCCCCCGTGTTCGTATCCTTTGCAAGATACTTGTGGACGAAAGTGAAATAAACCGTCCCTGTTATTCGTGTGTGTGCGATGTGAAACGGAAGAAAAACCCCCAAAGAAATCAATTTCTCGCCTCGCCAATGTGACGGACGGAAAGTGACACACAAAAACGCCAATGAGAATGTAAAAACCGGGTATGTATTTTGATGCAGACAACAGTTTCGCCAATAGAAGCAGGATAGTTGCGAAAACTGGATAAGGGGTGTGTGTTGCTCGGTTGCCAAATCTAAAAAGGAAACTGACTATGCCTCTGTCATGCCTCACCCAACACAAAAACCTCCCAAAAAGCCAAATGAGAAAAATCCGTACTCCTAAACGCACACCGAAAGCAATGACGAGCCGGGGATTATTGAAGAAAGCGTTCCAAGCGGGTATGTTGGGTATGTTAGGGGTATGTAAGTAGGCACAGGAAGGCCAATACCAGGGCGATTAAAAGGGATAGCGGTAGGACATATTAAGGAGGTGTAGTCGGTCTAGAAGATGGTGTTCTCGGAACGCAATCATTCGTGGAAAGGTGATTAAAGAGTAAGTCGTAAATTCCGATGAATCGAACGTGTTCTGAAGAATCGAAATCGGGTTTGGAGTGTCGTATGCCTATGGTTAGATTGCCACAGGCATGGTGGGCTCGTCGGGCATGACGCTGTCAATATCCCCAACATAGACGAGATGCGACCAGACTCTCCAGTGCACAAGACCCATGTGTGCTAGTCGTGTGGCCATGTCTTCCACACCGCCCTCTTCTCGAGCTTCTCGAATGGCGTTTTCGAGAGGGCTACGCTCCCGGGTCACGTTCTCACGGCCTTCCCAGGATCGGCTGGGTCCTTGGAGTCGACCGCCAGTAGCGACCGAGAACAAAGTAGCACCCGAAAGTCCCTTGAAATCCTTGACACGTTGTCGAAGCTCCACGAGCAGGTGGTAGTGGTAGTATTGCTCTACTTGTTGGAATAGAGGAGACGAAAGCTCAGAGAGATGGCTGTCAAGCTCGTCTTCAAATTGTAGAAGATCTTGAGCTGGTGCATTGGTAAATCGGAAAATTTGTAAGGCTAAGGAGTCCTTCATCGCCTTCCATCGCGAAACGGATCGTGTGCTAGTAGAGGTTTGAAGCAGCGCGACGAGTGAGTCGTAGAGCGCCTTAGACTTAGCTTTTGGATCTTCTGAGCGGGTGACGCTAGGTTGTGCAGGGAGAATCATGGAAGAGCGAGGGGACGACTGAGCTGATCCAGCAGAGCTGAAGACCAGACTGGAAGGTCTTGAACTTCCTGAGTTGAAGCACTCGCTTCCGTCATCGTCCATTCTTGAGCTCAAGAAACCCAATGCATCTGAGAAAGGCGTAGAGAGGAATGGCGTGGAGATGGCGCTAATACTGGACATAGCATCACAATATCTGTACTTTCGCTCCAATTCTTCGTACAAGCGCATGCAGATTTCTAGGTTGATTGCGTCGAGCATATCTGAGCGGACCTTGGACATCCGCTCCTCGTCGAAAATGAAGGTATCTGGATGTGATGTATACGGGTCGGTCGACGGAAGCACCATTTTGCACATGGCCTCGAAGAAGACACCCATTTCTCCAAAAGACTGCACTGACGCAGGATCATGCGAATAGCATTGGCTCATCGCCATGTACCACGCCTGTGCAGGTGCCGGGTCCATCTTATGGCCCTGGATTTTCTTTAGGAAGAAACGTTGTTCGAAATGAACTGTGTCCTCGATGAGGATAGGTCGTAGGCATCGGATTTGGTGGTTGGCGACATCGAGCTTCATGGCTTCGAGAACACCCAAAAGACTTCGCATTCCCTGAACAAGCTCCTCCATATCGTTATTTCGGTTGCCATTCGTCAATTGGTTGTACATGTCGTCCACCCACTCGTCCCGCATAGGCGCGCAGTGGGATTTGAGAACACCAGACAGCCACGTCGCCAGCTTCTCCAAGTCTGCCATTCCTTTGCTGAATTGTTGCATAATTAACTCAACGTTCAGTCCCTCGTCCAGGTACATACGATCCCGTTGGGGTACGAGAGTTTGTATAATTTCTTTGATCGACTTTAACAACTGCGGGAGACACCACTCTTCGCCCTGCCCGAATCTGTTCATGAACTCATCTCGGTCGATAATAAACAACTGCAGCTGTTCCGTGAGCAGGTTCCAGAATTGATCAGCCCTCTCTTGCTTTCTTCTTCCCTTCTCGCCATCGACGTTGGGCCGAAAGTGGAGATCAGGATCGAAATTTATGTCGTGACGCAACTTGGGGTTGTGGATGATCTTATTCACGTCTAGCTCGCTCAAGGTCGTCTTTGTTACCGGTGGTTCCATCGGTTTTGATACTCGGGGTCTCTGCGGGAATTCGTACATCCGCGAATCTCTGGATGCATTGGAACTTGTTGACGGATTCCGCGATAAGCCGCCACCGGTAGCTGGGTTTGGTGGGTGCACAGGGAGTAAATGCCTGGGTCCTGTCTGTGCGAAGTTCTGTTCGTTGGTCTCAGCAACGGACGTTTTGGTCTCTGTTGACTGTTGCTGTAGCTGCTCGTCATGTGAGTTTGGTCGCGGTTCCGACATGCGACGCGTTGTGTTGCTCTCCACCCCTCGACTTTCAATACCACCTGTTCCTTGATCCCCCATCTTGACTATTTCGGCGCGGATTTCTCAAAAATTCAAGATTAATTGACCAATTCCTAACAAACACTTTTTCGTTTTTGACCAAGAGCCAAGATGAAAAGCTCAACGGCAACTAACTGATGGGCCAAAAACGAGACGAATACTAATCAGGAAATAGGTCAGTAGGCTGGTTCTATAAGCAAGAGATTTGGCAAAACGGCTCCGATGTTGGACGGGATGGTCTCGTGAAAGCGGATGGCTGCAGATGCACCACCAGCTCGCCTGTTGTGTACTTCGAGACAAGGGAATCGAGAGGTGTGAGGTAGTGGCTTGTTTGTTGCATCTGTGGGAAAGCGTGTGGGTTTGAGTCTTACATGGCCGTCTATGATTTGAGCGAATGCTGCAAGCCAACCCTGAAAAGGACTGGTAACTAGCAGTCACCGCCAGGGGGAAATATGGATGATTGCAGGAGGGAATGCTTGGAGGAGAGATCAGACAAGGAGTTGGGTACCTTTGCTTCCCTTTTTCTTCTTCTTCTTCTTCTTCTTCTTCTTCTTCTCTTCTCTTCTCTTCTCTTCTCTTCTCTTCTCTTCTCTTCTCTTCCTTCTCTCTATGTATATTCTTTTATTTATATGTATCCTTCTTTTGCTTTTTTTTTCTTCCTAAAGGGTATTGAATGTAGGAAAGGCCGAACAAAGGGAAGAAGGAAAGAAGATATCGCGGGGCGCCAGGAACGAGGCGATCAATAATATTAAGTAGTAGTGCTGGCGGAAAGGGAGATTGGAAATGAGCAAGGGTCAAGTTGCATTGGGAGGCTAAAAGAAGTAATCAATCACGGGAAAGTAGATTATTATTATTAACTTGGGTATGTTAATAGCAATAGCATCCACGGCCCACGCGGGTAAGGGGTGGACAATGGGCCAGACATGGTTCTGGGGGAAATGAATGTGAGGCATTGATACTTCAATGCGCTATTGCATCCACACCACATCCTTCCGTGGCTCATAGCTCCCATACATAGTAGCTAGTTCGGGTGGTAGACAAACGGATGGGGCCTAGTAGGTGTTACTAGAAAGGGAAGAGAAAAATACTTAAAGACCCTTAGTACATATGTAGCTCTAGATTCGTACATGTAGACTGGAGCTAGGTTTGTTAGATTTGTTAGATTTGTTAGATTTGTTACCTTGAACGCCTCGTTCCTACCAGCTGAGACGATGGCATCAATAAGGAATTCCTTCACCTCAGGCGGTGGCGGCGTGGAACCCAAAAAGACCCAAGCAGACCCAAGAAGAAGAAGAAGAAAGGGGGCATCTTAGGGGATGGATGGGATGGGATGGTAGATCGCCACATGGTAGTATGTAGGATGATGGGAATGCTAGACCTCGTAAGTAGAAGGAGAATGAAAAAAAAAAAAAAAAAAAAAACAAGAGAACAAGCGACAAACGGACTTTTCCACGATTCAGGAGTCTTGGTCTCCGAGAGGCCTAAAAGGGACGAGAACTTGCGATCTACGTACGCCAACATAGCGTAGGTAGGTAGATGCATAGCAGAGGATGGATGATAATACTTTTTTTTTTCCTCTTCCTTCTCGCACCACCACGACAAACGCGCAGACACACAATCATAATACTAACACAAAGATGTACACACACCAAGCTTGCCCATGTCTTGTTAGTCAGATTGGGATATGACTTTTCTTGGCTTGCAGCAAGTGGAATATTTTTTTAATGTTTTTTTTTTTTGGTTTGAAGAATATTTCATCAGAATTGGATCAAATTGGGATCTGGGAAGGGATGGTAGCAACGAGATCCCTCCAAAAGCATTCGCTAACCATCCGATCAGCATAATGCACACAGAGCTGACACCGACTTGGGAAAAGACTCCGATGACGGTCTTTAATTAGCGTCCGGGGCCCAAAAAGAAGCCTGGGGGTGGACGACTCGTTTACCAAAGCTAAGATTTGGAACGGAAACGAAAAGGAAGGAGTGGATATTTTGAAAAAGGAATGGAAGAGGCAAAGAAAGAAAGAAAAAAAAAAGATTTCTAAACGAGAGAAACCCGTTTCGACCTGTTTCGCAAGGATAAGAAGAGAAAATCCCTTGGACCAGGGTTGTGGATTAGAGTAGAGTAGAGATGAGTGGCTCAGGGGGCGTCGCCTTAACCGAAGTTGTTTAGTTTTGAAGTACCAGGGACTATTTAGTGTAGCTTAGGGGTACATCCATGCACTTGTAGACAGTTAAGGCTACCTAGGTACTTTGTACTGTAGTATGTTTTGAGGCTTGAGTTCCATTGATTTGGGACAGTCCGGGACTAATCTGGCTCCGACAAGGCCCCCCAATTGGTAAGTAGAAACGCAACGAACCAATACCAATCAATCTACCCTGGTAAGAATCGTAATTAAGACCCTGCATCTGGATTGCTCAATTGGTTCACCTAACCCAATAGTTAATGTGTACATACCTGAGCTAAGTGCTACCACGCTACCTACATGTAGCTATATTTTTATTTTTCGTGTAAGTAAGTATGTATGTATGTAAGGTATGTAAATTAGAAAGTGTGCGTGTAAGTGCAACAATAACGATAACAGCCTATTATAATACACAATGTACTAATTCAAGTCATTGCTGTCTCAAATAATGGGGTTCATCCCATATATAATGTAATGCAGGTGAGCAATTGTTGTATCAGCTGTGTCCAGAGGAATTTTACCGGATGGCCAGATGGGTGCAACAACAGGCATCCACAGACATCGTGACAAAGGATAGCCATGGCTGTCATGGCTGTCACGGTGTATATATAATCAACAAGGTTGATGGAAGATGCCATACCCTGTCGTTTTCTCAGATGTCTAGGACTACTACCCTGACACACTCATTCATACTTACACTCACACAATAAAAAACATACATATTATACCTCCTAGCAGCATGAAGCGTGCATCTGTCGGTGAGTGGTGTGGTTCAACCGTTTCAACCCAACATTGAGCCGAGAAGGCCGGAATAGCATCGATGGCTCGGTGGCGGTGGGCTTTGCAGTGGGCATCATTTGGAGTCTGCATGCATGCGACAGAAAGTCGTCTTTCTAGTGCTGCATGCGCCGGTCAAATGAGCGACCATGAGGTTGCCACGAGTCCTGACGATGCTTCTCTGAAGGTCAGGTCCGGAAAAGAATGCGTCTACATCCGATTCAGCTAAGCCGCTCGGTTGGTATAGCGCAGTATAGTGTGGTATAATGTGGTGGGATGTGCCTGGCGGTGTGTCTGAGAAACTGTCCCAGTTCTGCCTCTGCTAGGTATGCCAATGGGTTCCTTTCGGCACTTGCTGCCATGCAACCAGGGCAACTCACCATGTTGCGTGGATGGCCATGCGCACGATATTAATTTCAATATGGATGCTAAAAAAGTGAGGCGAGCACCCTTAGCTTTCTGCGCCGTTACGGGGCTGGAATCCGGCGGTCTAATCGACATCGATCAGTGGATTTGGGTTGATACTACGCGATACCTTCAGAGGTACGTATGAAGCAAACGCTCTGAAGATGTCTTGTAAGTTTGATGAGGGACGGGTACAGCAAGGGGGACTGTGCTCAAGTACTTAGATGGTACCCCTGAATCAGGTTGCATTGTTACTCCGTACGGAGCGACGCGGGCTAGAGCACACGCAACCAGCCTACTAGCGCCGGCGCAATGCCGCTTATCTTCTCCTAGATGCCATCGAAATGCAAGACTAGAATTAAACAAAACAATGCAAGAGGAAAAAAAAAAAAAAAAAAAGAATAAGGATAGCCGCCATAGCGGATTTCATCGTTCACACCATCTCGCTCCATCTCACTCCATCCCACACGGATACCTTCCGAGAAAACTGGCACCTCTAACCCGCCTCGTCCGTCTTGTCCGCCCCGAAAAAGAGAAACAGTAATTATTAGGTATCGTTGAGAGGTAGGTATCCCAACTTGACTCGATGCAAACGCAAGAGTCATACGGGCTGGCGCGGCTCGCCTACATAGGAAAGTCGGGAACGCTGCTGAGCCATCTTATTCGCTGAAACTTCAAGCTGTCAAGTTCCCGTTCCTGGCATGTAACATGTTTGCTACCCTGGTGTTACGAGGCACATCAGCAGTTGCACGATAACACGAGTCTTGAAACAAACGAACGTGTATCAATCGAGTCTGCAGCTCGCCAGGAGGCTCTGCATGGTCTTCTCTTCTATACAACCCGTTGATATAACTCCGAAGCCATTTGCTCGTCTTGTAACTTACTAATTAGTTAGTTCTCTTTCTCTATCCGAAAAGCGTAGCTGCATACGAGTCAGATAGGTATCTAGCTTACTAGGTACCTTATGTATCTACTCATCTGCGAACTACATAAACACATCTCCTACCTTTGTAAACACCGAGTATCCCGGCCTCGCCGACATCCCAAGCAAAGAGTACCCGGAGTTGCCTAATTCCCACAAGCCAACCCGACTTGACAGGTCATCAAATTGACAAATTGCGGAGCGGGCTGCGGGTGAGATGCGACAAAGGTGCTGCTGGTTCCCGCCAACATTGCGGCATCATCGTCGGATGCCGGCGATATTCAGCTACAACCCGCGACGCCTTCGGGACTGTGCTTCTGCTTGTCGCCCATCTAGGCGGTAATCCAGAGTGTCCGCATCATCGTCCACCATTCTAATCTACCAAGTGGATGATCTCTACCCGTCATGCTGAGCAACCCCAACCACATGTCTCCTACTAATTAAACCTGGCTACAGGAACCCGACCCATCCATTCCCGTTTGTAACTATCGCAAATCTATGAACCTCGGGCCTTTTCTCATGACGTCGAATAATCCAATACATGTGGTTACCAGAGTTACAAGATCACGCTGTCTTCCTGTTGACTCCAACATTGGATAACATTGAATAATGTTTATTTAGAATTGCATAATGCGTGAAACTATTGTTTCTGTTTCTTAAATCTACCATAGGTCGATATCACTATATGAATGTGCATAATAAACCAATTTCCTCTACAGGGCAACCCACACCTTCACACACCGTAGCTCACCGCATTGTCACCTTCTTCTACTACATAAATACAAGCAAGTAAAAAGGTAATGATTCAAAGGATAAGCGCCTCATGCATGCAAGTCATCCTTCCAACAAAGCCGGAAACAGGCCGAAGGATCGAGTGCTACTTTGCATCTAGCGCCTGCTCGCATCGATTAATTAATTAATTCCTCTCTGCCAGCTTCCCGGGAATAGGGGCTGATGCGTCGTAAATGCAGGCCGATCGCTATTAATTAGCGAGGAAGAAAAAAATATTCGATAATCTGACATGCAGAACAATACAAGGCTGAGAGGGTGTAGGAAGAGCTGCCGTCAGCACCATCTCAGCACATTCTTCGTAGTCACAAGATTATTGCTCAGACGCTCAGCTTTCGGCACATACAGGATAGCATTTCCTATTTCAATGCTTTGCCTCCTCACAACGAAGGCAAACCCGGGACAACCATCAGGAAAAATTCAGTCACCAACACCATATGCATCTGCAATTACTGTATTAGAGCGTGTGATTCGACGTCTAGGTCTTATTTGCAACGGCGTAGGTAATTATCAACAAATTGCCTTCTACCTATTTCATGAGGGTTTCGCCTCAACGAACGAGATATGCACCTTCGTCACAGTAAAGTACCTAAACAGAATTGCCACCATCGCAACTAGATTCTAGAGCCATCCCCTAGTTGACTTGTGATCAAGCAGTTCTACAAGACAGCTCGCACTCTTGCTCGCCAGTAAACACCAAAACACATGGAGATTACCTATATGTCGCAAGATCAAGGGAACGGGCTGATGAGAAGTAGGGGCCAAATAGCAACCCAACTATCTCAACATACAAGGCATAGTCAAATTGCGCGTCCCGAGGAGGTTCAACAAGCAAAGGATATGACAACCCGACATCGTATAAGTGGCCATATACTTGATAACATAACGTAACAAAAATAACCACCAAGCTCGTTTGCTGTCGTAGAATCGGCCAATGTCTCTCTAGATAGGCTATCGGTATAGTAGTACTCGTAGGTAGACGTCGATGCCTTGTTCATCCGTAACGCATCGTCATTAGGTAGGTAGTTATGCCGCAACTCCGTAAATCAAACCCAACTCCATTTTCATATGCGATACACTTATAAGGTCGTGATCGATCGATGCGCTAGTTACCAATAACCATCGAGACCTATACCCAGTTAGTTTAAGGTCAATAGATACAGCCTTGTGGGTAGTCGCTAAACTTACCGCCATGAAGACACAGCACAGACTCATATATGGACTTAGTCTTTCTCCTATCCTCGCTGCCTTCCAGAAGATGCCCGTGAAGCTGCAATTCGCATGTTCAGTCTCCGTCGCGTATCATGGTGCGCATTATATGGACAGCAGACAACCTACCCTTGTTTGTTTCGGTCCAGAATCGTTGGGAATATTTGGTGGACGTAGGCGCATGTGCAGATCAGAAGGAGGATGACGAGGAGGAGGGACTGGAAGTTGAAGAGCGCAGACTATATGTAGTTTTAAATTGTAAGCCAACAGACCTAAATATGAGAATGATAAATGTGAAAAAGATCTACTTACCATAGTGTTGCTTTGCTCCTACTGACTAGGGAATTGGTATGTGTCTCAATACTCGTGATGTTCGAGAATAAAGTTACAAATAGGTATCTCGAACGCAACGCAATTGTCGCCAAACTCAAACTTGCAGAAGTTACGTAACGAAGTTTATCCGAGGACAGCAAGGACTGGAGTCAAGGACAGCTAGCTCTATCCTTAGCGTGGTCAACAGGGATCAGTGACACGCTAAATTCCCTGGTTACACGACCTGGGGAATTGAACCTTATTGGATTATGGAGATACGTACTGACCCCACTACAACCAAATCTGGAAGACGCGGTCGCAGCTCTCCTCAGCCTTACTCGCCTTACTCCCAACTCAACTCAACTCAACTCATCGTCATAACTTCTACTTCAACCGCAAATACGGCAGCATTATTCATTGCTACAGCCAAGTTCACGATTCTAGCTACGAGGAGACACCAATTTACCCCAATAAAGAACACCCGACATTTTCGAGAATCATAGTACCACTAGCATCCCTCGCAACAAAACCCATCAACTTCGACGACAATGGAGCCTCGAGCCCGCGCAGGAAAGAATGTCGGCAAGGAGACCTTCAATGCGAAAGAGGGTACGTCCATCCCGACCCCATCAATCCCGACCATCCATGCAGTTCTAACCTAGCACGCAGTCCGCAACCTCCTCTACGCCTACGGCGACGTCAAAGACCCGCTCCAGGAGACCGTCCGCGTGCTCGACGAGATCGTGACCGAGTTCCTCGAAGGCGTGTGCTTCGAGGCGAGCCGGCACGCGCAGGTGGCGGGCCGGCAGAAGCTGAAGTTCGACGACTTCGAGTTCGCCCTGCGCAACAACCCGCAGTACCTGGGCCGCGTCAAGAGCATGATCGAGAAGCGCCAGAAGATCAAGGAGATGCGCCGCACCTTCGACCAGGAGGACGACGCCCTGGCCAAGGAGCACGGGAAGGAAAACGCCGCCGCCGCCGCTCGCGTTGATGATGATGATCTGGACGACCTGGATGATGAGGATGAGGATCTTGAGGTCCGACATGCGACGGCTTCGAAGGCGGGGAGTCGTAAGAGGAAGCGGATTGGTACCCCTAGGTAGATGGCGGACTACTGATGAAGGGCTTGTCCTTGATTAGGCCACGGGGCGATGTTCTACAATGAATCATCCGCCTAAGGAATTTGCATTTTCAAGAGCATGGCATTGGCGTTTAGGACGGAGGATACCAAGTTGCATTTTAGGGTCACGATTATTCAGTGTGGTAACTTCGTTCGGGTCGATTGATATGTACGGATTATCGTATCGCTAATAACACTCAGTTGATCAAGTTATTTGGCTTGAGATAACCACGTAATAATCAACACATTTCAAAATTAATACAGTTGCCTACCTGTGCAGCCAAGATCATATCTCGATGGCGGAACAATAGCTATAAAAGTGAAGGATTCTAAACCATGGAGCTAGCTCCTCGGTCCAGGCTTCTCAGGCGAACCATATTGAGAAGGTGAACGCGCTGGGCTCACCATGGACTATAAAAAGCGTGTAAACCATCCGATGGAGCAAGGTTTCATTGCTAGTGCTGTTTCTGTTAAAGACTCACTCCCAAAGACGGTCCCGAGTCGCTAGCAGATTGAGATCGAGTTGTATTTGTAAATCATGAGTAAACGGCTTTCCACCGAGATGGAGTTAGGTAGCTTATCTACCTTAGGTACCTAGGTAGATACGAGGTAAGATCTCTAAAGAGCTGGTCCGGAGTAGACTATAAAAAGGGGCTGTCGGCGACTACAGTTTACACACTTCACTCCCTTATCACTCATCGTCTTTGCTAGGTAGACACAATTATCACCAGTCATAAAGGTCAGTGCTGCGAACCTTGCCGTCGAATGCATACCTAGGTACCTGGACACTTAAGCTAATGATTCAACACAAGCTCAGATCAAAATGCGCACCACCAGAACCATCCTCGTCGCCCTCGCGGCCTGTATAACCGGCACAACAGCGCTCCCGCAAACCCCCGACCCCTCCGTCGTATTCTTCGCAGAGCTCTTCAGCACGGTGTCCGACTGCAGCGCAACCAGCGGCGTGAAGGCCTTCCTGTACAGCCTAGGCGAATGCCAGAACACGGCGATTCCCAGCACCGGGTCCGCGCATGTGCGATTCAACGAGCGGCCCGAGACGCTTTCTCTGACCGGCTGGACGGGAGCGAACTGCACGGGCGACAAGGTTGCTGTTGGTTCTGAAGTGGGCGTTTGTGTGTCGCTTGATGGGGTTGATGTTGCTAGTTGGTCGTATTAGGGGTGGTTAGTGAGAGTAAGGGAGAGGTGTTGCAAGGGGGTTGTATGCATGGCCGATCGATGACCTATATAAACAATAGAGGGTATACGGGAAAATATTAGGTGGTATGATGTGTCTATGGCGTTCCTTTTCTTGGTTTTTGTGGCCTACTTGAACATCCTATTATCTTTGGAATCTGCGGAGAGAATTTGCTATTGTTTGTTATCATCGTACATTTCGATTTCGAGATATGCTACTAGGTTTTAACTTCTCAAGAGTGTATCTAAGGGGGGCGTAGGCTGAGTCTTAGCTAGCTACTTTCTGGATGTAAGAGACAAATGACATTGGGAAAATGTTAGGTACCTATGCATATTTCATTCTACCTTCAGATGTATGATACAATATATTTCATCAGTTAGTAGGCGGCTTGTTTAGAGTTAATAAAAAGCCCAGCTACGCAAGTAACATGAAAGAAAGTTCCATTCCTCTCAGCATACTCTCATAGCTATCATAACCATCACTAGACCCATCAACTAGTTTGGGTTTTCTTTATGTAGTCCCAACTTAACCTTTGATGGGTTCTGGTCTATCTGCGGGTTCGGGATAGTTAAAATGGGAGAGGATTGCAACCACACTTTTCTTCCCCCCTTACATAGATGCCTCCCCAGATGTGCTGCAAATACTACCTTGGCCGGACTAGTCCGGCTTTGCGGATCACGCGGGGTAGCTACCGATTCGCTACGCATTGCCGCGACATCGGGGTGGACAGAGAACGAAATCGGCTCCAGTACCAGATCTTCTATGTGCCCAGTAAGGGTACTGATGAATGATAATCCTTCACACATCCTGACAGCCTGATAGCCGTGGAGCCGGACCTTTGGGTCGCTAGCTTTCGAATATGCTTGGTCACCCCCTTGGTTTAGTCTTCCCACATTCGATAACTCCGCCGTATCCCATCCAAGTAAGTTGTCTAGTCCCCACACAAGCTTTCCGCCATCGCGGTCAACCTTTGTAAAGTGTGGTTGCATCATGGGGATGGGTAAAGCTCCAGCGAAGTTAAGCACGTTATTACTGATAAATTGTTTGCCATCCCCCCTCCTGCGAACAGGTCAACTTCGGCCGAGATAGGTTCCTTTGTGTCTTCTCATCCCAATTGCTCCCCTAGATCATTATTTTTAGCAAGATTAGAGTTACACTATTCATGGTAAAATAGACTCTTCACGTTTGAACTGCCGTGTCAAAAATCGCAAAATCTCGGGCGTGGTCCTGTATGAAGTCCGTATCTTTTGTTAGATTGATTGGAGGATTCCTAAACAATTCGGAGTTTTCAGAATCATGTCGTCCTCCGTGTTGATTTCCGAGTCCAAATCTGTCTTCAGTAGCGATGCTGAAGAAAATGCTCAATCGCACCTACCTATCCCGTCCGACAAGCTGGAGAAACGCAACTCATTCGTGTCGGATACGGAGCTTGGCTCGGAGCTTTCCTTTCAAAATGGATTAGCCGTTCCAGTTGGTTCAAGAGGTCCATCACCCGGTCCTCCCCTGAAGCCCCAAAGGACATACCAACAACCAGGGGTTCGAGGCTGGTGCATATCAATGTGGAAGAAGAATAAGGGACCGATTCTGATGTTTCTGTCACAATTCTTCGGGGCATCGATGAACCTCGCGGCCCGCCTGCTCGAAGTAGACGAGAAACCTATGCATCCGGTGCAACTCCTGTTCTTCCGGATGACGATGACGGCCTTCGGGTCCACGTTGTATATACTGTGGAAGAAGATACCGCATGGTATTTTAGGCCCCAAAGATATCAGATGGCTTCTGGTGTTAAGAGGGTTCACCGGCTTCTTCGGTATATACGGTATGTGGTATTCGGCCAAGTATATACCACTCGCCGAGGCGACTGTTATTACCTTTCTTGCTCCCAACCTTACTGGTTACCTATGCCATATATTTATCCACGAGCCCTTCACGCGAAGGGAACAGATCGCATCGTTTGTGGCCTTGGGAGGAGTGATACTCATTACTCGACCTGTATCTCTTTTCTCTGGCGCATCGTCGTCTTCCACATCCACTACCGCAAGTCTAGCGACGGAGATGGTTGCGAATGCCACGGTGCAAGATATCTCATATCCTGGAGGGGAACATGTTGCAACAAGTGCCGAACGTTTGAAAGCCATTGGCGTAGCGCTGCTTGGTGTCCTCGGCGCGGCGGGTGCTGTAACGACTTTGAGATGTATAGGGAAGCGAGCACATCCTCTGATTTCGGTCAATTACTTCAGTACATGGAGCATACTGGTGACAACCACGATCCTCTCGGTCGCCCCCGCTATCGACTACAATCAACCAGAGCTACGTTTCGAATTCCCTGACTCGATGCGGAGATGGGGACTTATCATAGTGATAGGGGCGTGTGGGTTGATCATGCAGATACTCATGACAGCAGGCCTAGCTGTTGAGAAGAGCAACCGAGCCACTGCCATGATCTACACACACATGCTGTTCGCAGCAGGCTTTGACCGTTGGGTCTTTGGTCATGTCATGGGCTGGGTGAGTCTTACGGGATGTGGTCTCATCATTGGGAGTGCGCTTTGGGTTGCACTTACAAGGAAAGAGGTGAGCAAGAATTCGGAAGGTAGTGATTTAGAAAGAGGAACTGTTGCTGTCGATCCAGCAGATAGTGAAAATGCACCAATGCTTAGAGAGGAGGAGGAGGAGGAGGAGGAGGAGGAGGAGGAGGAAGAAGAGGATAGGGATGTCAGAGGTGAGGGGGGTGCGGTTTTGCTTAGACGTTTGTAGATGTGGGATAGAATGTCGGGTTTATGTAGAGAGAACAAAAGGATTGGATATTTGCAAGGATAATACAAGATATTATTATAGAAAGATCAAGATCCTGAATTATTATGACTCCTGAAGAATAGGTATGTATTCTTTTAATATGATGTTAAGAAAATGGATGAACATTCAATGAATGAAGGTGGAAGGTGGAAGGTACCTACATGTATGCACCTGGCCCTGGGACCTGGGTTAAGGTGTGTGATAGGTACCTCGTACAGTAATCCTGCACAGTACTAACTCGGTCTGTGCGTCGCGACCCAGAAAAGTTTCGCGACTTGGGAAGCTCCAACTACGAAATTCGAAATTCCTACAATTCTAAGCTTCTTCAATTCTGATAATTTCATAATTTTTTCATGCGATACCATTTCTTTACCCTTTACAGCACATTATTCGGTGCATGTCAACCAACATTCCTTTGCCCACCGCTAATTAATTACAATCGCGAATTATCTACTCCATACTAGAAAACATCCTCACTCTATCCCGCGACACATCTATCCCTTCGACAAGATGGTGCAAATCAGCGAGGTTAAGGGTAACAATCGCGAAAACCGCACTGCAGCCCACACACATATTAGGGGCTTGGGACTCAAATCCGATGGCACAGCTGAGAAGCAGGCTGGTGGCTTCGTAGGCCAACAACAGGCTCGAGAGGTAGGTTTATTTGTTATTTGTTAATTGTAAATTGTTAATTGCTATTTGCTCTACGAGCTACGAGGCTGACAATCTTTTCTTCTTTAACATAGGCTGCCGGTGTTGTTGTCGACCTGATTCGCGCTCAGAAGATGGCTGGTCGAGGTGTGTTACTTGCTGGCGGTCCCGGAACCGGAAAGACAGCGCTTGCGCTCGCCCTCAGCCACGAGCTAGGCACCAAGATTCCCTTTTGTCCCATCGTCGGAAGCGAGATCTACTCGACAGAGGTGAAGAAGACTGAGGTCTTGATGGAGAATTTCCGAAGAGCGATCGGCCTGAAAGTCCGCGAGACAAAGGAGGTATACGAAGGCGAGGTTACAGAGCTTACTCCCGAGGAGGCAGAGAATCCTCTAGGTGGTTACGGAAAGACGATTAGCACCCTTTTAATAGGCCTAAAGAGCGCAAGAGGCCAGAAGAAGCTACGACTAGACCCGAGTATATACGAGGCTATTCAGAAGGAGCGAGTCACCGTCGGAGATGTTATCTACATCGAAGCGAACACCGGCGCCTGCAAGCGGGTGGGACGATCGGACGCTTACGCTACAGAATTCGATCTCGAGGCGGAGGAGTACGTTCCCATCCCGAAGGGTGAGGTGCACAAGAAGAAGGAGATTGTGCAAGATGTTACACTCCATGACCTAGACGTCGCCAACGCCAGACCGCAGGGCGGCCAGGATATTATGAGTATGATGGGCCAGCTCATGAAGCCTAAGATGACCGAGATTACGGACAAGCTACGAGGCGAGATCGACAAGGTTGTTAGCAAATACATTGATCAGGGTGTAGCTGAGCTTGTTCCCGGCGTCTTGTTCATTGATGAGGTAAATCACAATATCTACCTACCCTTCTACTCTACATCAAGTTCTGGAAAGCTAAATTATTCTAGGCACACATGCTCGATATCGAGTGCTTCACATATCTTAACCGAGCTCTGGAGTCATCTATCTCCCCCATCGTCATCCTGGCCTCAAATCGAGGCATGTGCACTATTCGTGGCACGGACGGTGTTGTTGCTGCCCACGGCATCACTCCCGATTTTCTGGCCCGTCTACTTATTATCCCCACTACACCGTACGATGGAGATGAGATCAAGCGAATTGTTCGGATTCGAGCAACAACGGAGGGTGTACAGATCACCGACGCTGCAATTGACAAGATTGCGGAGCACGGTGTGCGCATCAGTCTTAGATACTGTCTCCAATTATTGACCCCCGCAAGGTAATTTAACAAACCTCCTCTTGTCCCTCGTCATCCATCATGTTCAAGTACTGACACGTCGAAATAGCATTCTTGCCCGAGTCAACGGTCGCAGTCAGATCGATGTGAAAGACGTTGCGGAGTGCGAGGAGCTTTTCCTCGACGCGCGGAGAAGTGCCGACTTGTTGGCAGGTGAGACAGGACGTGGGTATCTCTCATAAGTGCGGTAATGTCTTAGAGAGACGGGAAGCCTTCGACCACTAAGAAGAGTCTTCAATTAATAACCTAATTTTGCAAGGCTGCGGCTCTAGAACCGCGAGTGAAAAGGATTCGGGCATGGAAAATTACATTATGGAGGGGTTTCGGAGTTCCCAAGTTATTCGCATGTGTTGGTTGTTTCTCGGTAACTATCCCCAGGGACTTTAAGACATTGTAAAACGACTATTCTTCAGAAAAACCTTGGTTCGGACAATGGAAAGGATATGAGCCCACGTGATAGGTACTAAAACCAGTTTCGGATGACCATGTCTTTGTTACCACCAGCAGGAAAACTGTGGCTTCTAAGAGACACTATGCATTCTCTTCGTTCCAACCGGAGGATAGAGAGCATTCCTAGCGTTTGTAATGCTTCGGGTCGGCTGGCTGGCTGACTGACTGGCTAGTAGGTGTTTGCCATCCATATGTTGTTCATATGTTGTTAATTGTCAAATGGTCTTCTTCCGAAGAAAGGTTCTCAACTCCCTTTTATAATGCTGAACAAGACTTATATGCTAGTGGTAAACTTGGACACTTTGTTCGCTCTATATATAAACTGGTCACTTTTGTCCTGTGGTGGGCAGCCTATTATCACGCTCTGCGAACGGTCAGGTGGCTACTTAGGTTGGTTGTTGCAAACGCTGAACAAAGAAAAAGGAGAAGATAGGTTAGGGAGAAGTGGTCCTCCTCTGCAACAGCCTAGGCCTCAGTATATTCCCGAGACACAAGGACCAAAAGAACCTATCTCCTTTTGATTACTCTCGACCCTACCCACTTGCTCACATTTACCCAACCATGGATTACGTCGGCCACACACCCTTCTGGTAATGGACAGTGCTAGTTTTGTATTATTGTGTGCAGGAGAAGCAGTAGCAGTGCTGGTGGCAGCAGCAGCAGCAGCAGCAGCAGCAGCAGCAGCAGCAGCAGCAGCAGCAGCAGAAGCAGAAGTAGTTGTGGCATAAGGTCATTGAGTAGAAGCCTCTCCTCTCTCCTCTTCTCCCCTCCTAGGATCATTGTCTCCTGGCTGAGGTTTTATGAATGGAAGGATAGCAACAAAGAATACAATCCCAACAAGCCCTTGGTTGTTGTTGTCTACGCCATTTATTCGTGTCTCATGTCTCTGGTCCAAATCAACAGCCACATACATACACACAGCGGCCATCACGAGATAGTTGGCGTACCTCATCATAATCATCGTCACCACCTGTTGGAAGTTCCCTGTTTAAATGTCAAGCCTCCGAGGGTTTAATTACAGCAGTAGTGTAGTATTGGGGTAGTGTACGTTGCCAGGCGGCACTCCGTTCGTTGGGTCTTTCTGTCCCATTCACACCGACAAATATACCCTTCTCGGCCAATCCTTCCACATCTCGTTTGCGAATGCGAGGAATAGAATATGTCAGACGTTGGCAGCAGCAACTCGTCTCCCTCTCCTTCTCCTAACGACCGGTCGTCCCTCACAACCACCACCTCCTCGACGACTCTAGCAACCAGTCCCACGACAAAGAACACGCCTCGGGTTGCAATGGAGGCAACGGTCCATGGCAACAGTGAAGTAACCACATCAACCACGGACGCTACGAGATCAGACCCCATCCAAGATCGGGAATCACAACAATCTCCTTCTGCCGAAAGATATAACAACCCACCTCTAACTTCTAAACCGTTTCGAAAACGAGCACACTCCATCGATGTCGAAGAAGCAAATCAACCTCGCATCCAAGATCTTCGACTTTACACGCCTGGAACGGCAACTTCTACTTTGAGTGAAGGCCCTAGGGAGTTGATATGCCTCTGCACTAAAGCTCCTAAGGTTCCCAGACCACGCAACGGTACGTACCTGACTGATTTCGCTTCCTGTTTTTTGTTTATTTCGCGTTCTTCTGTCGACCAATTTTCACCCTCACCCGCCTCTTTTCTTCTTCGCACCCATTGATCATTCACTTTTCCCGTCACCTCTCCACCAAAAACATAACCAGGTCTCGATGCGAAACACATCCATCCGAGACTCTTAACTCGGGCAGGTATTCCTTTGTCCCCTTATAGTAAGTTGTGCACGCCTGGTATTCAATGCGGCTGAAGTTTAAGGGTCTAGAACCTGATTTCTCTGTCTTGTCCCGAACCTGTAACTGCGCGCGCACATATTCATCCCAGGTCATAGGCTTGATCGACTTTGCTAACTCGTCTTCTATTTGCCTCTCTTAACAGCTTTCATTCTTTATCGACAACATTACCAAGGTCAAGTCGCTGCGCGACACCCAGGGCTTGCAAACCCAGAAATATCCAAGCTTATCGGCGAACAGTGGCGAGAACAGCCTGAGGAAGTGAAAAATAATTGGAAGAGACTCGCCGAGGAGGAAAAGGTCCGCCATCAACGCCAGTATCCCGATTATAGATATCAGCCTCGTCGAGGAGGTAAGACACCAGGCAACAGACCTGTACCTGCGACTGGTGAAGATCCCGGCCATTGTCCTAAGTGTGGTGGCCGTTATATCGCGACACCAAGAACGCCGTCAACCCCCTTTAGTGCTGCGACACCCGACCTTGCGAGGCCAACTTACAACATGAATCCCTACCAAAACCCTAACCCGCGTGTGATCGAGTCGGATCACATGCGACACGGATCTATGTCGAGCCCCACGACGTTTGAGGGACAGGATTCCAGATATATGCAGGGGCAGCAACAGATGCAGCAAATGCAGCAGCAACCGCAATCCCAACCAATTCCGAAATATGCCGATGAGAACTATTCCCCAATGGGCCCCCAAGGAGATCTGAAGCGACGTCGCCCCAATCCTCCTTCTCACATCATGATTCCCGGACAAGCTTCTGGGATGATTTCTAGACCAGGTATTCCTACACCTTCACCTGTGAACTACGCCCCAGCTCCGGATCCCCATCTACAGCACCAACCGTACAGTGGCCATCCCAACTCAGCCACTGGCTATGGACCTGTGCCGCTACCTCGACCAGGCATGATGTATCAGCCTCAGTATGACTACATTCATGGCCAATCCTACCCGGGCATGCCGCCGCCGCCGCGTCCCTCGATGCAAACAATGGCATCTCAGCAACTGGCGCAACGACAAGCCCAGATCGCACATCATCGCGGAGCTTTCGGACAACCCCAATCCTTCCAGCAGCAGCCCCAGTCCTTCCAGCAGCAGCCTCAGTCCTTCCAGCAGTCCCAGCCTTTCCAGCAACCTCAATCTTATCAGCAGCCGCAATCCGCTCAGTCTTCTTCGTTCCCCGCAGATCAGGTGTCTTCTCTCAGACCGAAAACGAGATTCGAAGCTGATAAGGAGATAACCGAAGCTGCAAAGGCGGCTGCCGACTACAACGACTCGCTCCGTTTACCGCCCCTAAAGACTGTCGCGTCAGGTTCATCTGCACCCTCTACATCCTCTGCAGCTCCTGCAGCTCCTGCAGCTCCTGCAGGCACCGATGTAAGTGGCGGCAACGGCGCCACCGCTTCTGAACCACAATTCCTGTTCCGACTCAATGTCATACGTACCATCTGCGCACCACTTGGCCCCACGGGAGCAGGGTTCGAAACACGAGGACCCATCATTGCCATCGAGGGCGGCGCCTCTGGAGTGGTGCTCCAAGAGGTTGCTGCTGTAGTGGAGAAGGCATTGAACGCGTCGGGTGATTTCGCGGTGAAGATGTGGATCGATGGTACCAAGAAGCAGGACAACACAGGAGATGGTCAGATAGGAGAGGAGTCGGTAACCGCGAAGACTCAGAGACTGATGCAATCCATATTCGATGAGGACGAGCACAAGTACGTTAGCCCGCTGGCGGCCTACATGGCGCGAATGCTGCATTGGCACCAGACGTCGAATGACTTGATCCGTTACGCCACCACCAAGCCCCAACCAAAGGCCACCGCAGATGCCGAGGAAAACACCCGCCCTGATACCAAGACTCTGGAGCCAGCCGCCATCATCGCAGACGGCTACAGCTTGACCATCTCGGAACAGTACGCCACACGAATGCATGTTGAAGATGCCTATCAGGCGGACGATCATTGGCAATGGTTGGCGACGCTATGGCGCGGTGTTGTCGGCGCGGATCTGACCATCTACGTCAAGCAGATCGGCTATGGCAAGGACGCCGGAATCAACGTCCACAACAACAGAACCCCCCCTCAATGCATCATGGTATTGGACCTCCCCCCGCTTGGCCCCGGAGGCATGGAAGGTGGGCTGGAGCGAAGAATCGGTTTCGAGCTGATGGAGTGGATTCACAACGCATCGTACAAGGCCGACCCCCCTAAAGCTGAATCCAGATAAGCAAGCTGATGGTCGAAGCAAGATGCTTTGGATTCCAAGACTCCCTAATTAAGATACCTGGAGTTAGGAATACCGAAGGAAGGGATTGGAATGGAACTTGACTGGAAGGGTTCCCACGTATTAAGACCAGCACGACTGCATCGCGGATAGGACCGCGAATAGGACCGCGAATAGGATCGCGAATAGGATCGCGAATAGGATTCGATGTCGGCCAAGTTATCGAGGTCATCGGAATTACGCATAGGAAAGGATGACTAGAATACGATTGGCGTATTCCTACGTGTTGAACACGGACAGGACTGCATTGCGAATAGGCAGTTTTTTTTCTTTTGCGGTTTCCTTTTTTTCCCCTTTTTCTTTTTTACACTTGCATGTCTGTCTGAAGTTTGACGGAAAGGCACATGGACAGAGAGTTTGCGAGAGGGAATTCGAGAGTTTGAGAGAGGGGGTTTGAGCCAGAAGGTTCGAGTGTGTAAGGGAGAGAGTACGGAACATGGCAATGCGTTGAGACGATACGATTCGAGACAGGTTGGAGGGATACTTAAGCTGGAAATACCTTACTCCACGACGTGGCTTACATACGAATTGCTTGTACCTTATACATCACTTGACCGTTTCTCTGATCTTCATGTCTCACTTTTCTTCGATTCTTTCTTCTAATTTGAGTGAGACCTCTGAGGGACGAGATCGGGCGATGATTATTTTTTGAAGGGAACGATACCACAAATTGAAACAATTTTAACAAATCCATGCCCAGGACTTGGTACCAACTGGTAATATATTCGTAGGCACATGCTTGAGTACTCGATTGAATTAAGGGAGGTTGAATAATATTCAAGGAGAGTAGGACGGGAGCATACCATATGTACGATGATGATGATGATGATAAGGAGACGGTTTAGTAGGTAAGTGGCTGCTGACTTGGTGGGGTTCAGGGGAATCTCGATATGGTATTGCCAAGACCGTATGCAATAATATACTTCAACTGTACAGTAGAGTTACACTAAGATCATGCACAATAACCCCGATAAACTCATAAGCAGTCGCATTCGCGTGCCGAATTAAGAAACGCGTTACCGTTACCTTCATAGCGTCGAACTAAGAAACAAATTAAGAAACAAAGAAAGCTCTAAAACATTAAACCTTCAAGCTTCAAGAGCCAACCGCCAACACTAACACCAACCTACGCCCTATAATTCTAATTCTTATTCATCTTTTTTCTACCTTTCACCATTATGTACTAACCACCAGGAAACAAAACTGCCCAGTATGTCGGAGATAGCAGTTGGGCAGTATATTCGACTTACCGACGGTCGCAATGCCATCGTTCGCTTTGTCGGACAGACCCATTTCGCGGTCGGTGACTGGGTTGGAATCGAACTGGAAGATGATACTGGGAAGAATAATGGAATCGTTCAAGGTCAACGTTACTTCGATTGTTCGCCGAATCGAGGCATGTTCGTTCGACCTAATACCGTGACGATCTTGCAACCTGCTCCGCCGTCGAGGCCTGCCGCTGCTCCTGTTCGAAAAACATCGCGAACGAACACGACCGCCGGACGACCGAACTCCGTTACAGATGCTACTGTGGGCAGACGAGTGAGCTTAAATGCTCCGAGTCCTAGTCCTGTACCTAGAACCTCTCGACCCTCTAGTATAGCGAGAGTATGTGTATCTTAGTCTGAGTAACTCTTAGCTGCTTGCTTTCAATATTAACAATCGCGCCGCAGTCTCCTATCAAATCCCCTACGAAACAACTCGGAACTGCCGCATCTAGCGTTACGAACTCGAGAAGCGGTACCCCATCCAATGCTCGCGTCTCCTCAATATCAGGAAGGCCTAGGCCTTCGGTTGGTGCTAGAACCTCCATGGGACCACCAGCGCTTCCTTCTGCTGGCCCTAGAAGACAGCCTTCCACATCATCTGCCACTGGAAGGTCTGTAAGCGGTGTAGTTAGACCTGCTGGGGGGCGTGTCTCCACTGCGCCTGCCCGTAGCGCCGTCCGTCCTACCGCTGGTAGAGTGCGATCAGGAGACTCACTATCAGGAAATGAAGGGGGAAACAGGTCAGGCTTAGGCTCTCCTCTTAAGAGCGACGGAGAACTATCGAGCAGCCCTGTCCGTTCTAGGACAAAGGCTCTCGAGAAACTTACGTCTGGACCGGCGGCATCATCTAAACCAACCACGGGTGCAGCATCGACGAGAACAGCTGCGGGCACAGGACCTAGTAGTCGTTCAGCTGGCGGGAATGCCGTTAGTAGAGAAAATGAAGATCTCAAAGCTAAACTCAAGGTCCTGGAGCGAAAGCGATTGGAGGACCGAGAAAAGATAAAAGAAATAGAAAGGCTTCAGGAGCAACGAGATAAATTCGAAACTATCAACAAGAAGATCGAGGGCAAGGTTCAAACTACCGTCCAAGAAAATGTCGCCTTACGGAAGCAATTAAAGGAGGCCGAAGAACGATTAGAGCAAATCGAGGCCTTACAAGCAGAGCACGACTCCGTCATGGAGCTTGCCACTCTGGATCGAGAGATGGCCGAAGAAACTGCCGAAGTTTACAAGGCTGAGTTGGATGCTCTGAAGCAAAAAGCAGAGGAGCTTGAACTTGAGCTCGAGATTCTGCGTGAGGAAAATGCCGAGTATGCGCAAGGCATGTCACCCGAAGAAAGGGCGAGTGCAGGATGGTTGCAGATGGAGCGACACAACGAACGACTACGCGAAGCGCTTATAAGATTACGTGATCTTACTCAACAGCAAGAAGAGGAATCCAAGGCTCAGATCAAGTCGTTAGAAAAAGATCTGGAAGATTTCGACGCTATCAAGGAACAATATGAGATCGCCAAGGAGAAGCTGTTGGAATCTGAAACCCGCGCTGAGGATTTACGACAACAACTTGACGACAACTTGGGCGCAGAGACTATGATTGAGCAGCTAAGCTACGAGAAACTACAACAGTCTGAGCATATTAACGAACTTAGGGCTGTAATAGACGATCTCGAGGCGCTCAAGGAAATCAACGACGAACTTGAAATTAACCATGTTCAGAACGAAAAGGAAATGCAGGACGAGCTCGACTTCAAGGATAGCATCATTGCGGAGCAAGCAAGGAGAGCTTCCGAGAAGGACGACACCATTGGAGACATGGAATACACGTTGTCTCGATTCAGGGAACTTGTCACTAACCTCCAGACTGATCTTGAAGATATACGCGCATCCCATGCTGTCAACGAGGCTGAATCCGAACAGCTCAACAGCAAGTCTAGGGCGATGATGGATCTCAACCAGAAACTTCAAATCTCTGCGGCCAAGACCCAAGTCAAGACCATTGATCTGGAGCTGCAGCGCATGGATGCACAGGAAGCGCAGCAGCATCTCCAAATTGTCAAGTTGTTCTTGCCCGAGAGTTTTAATGCGGACAGAGATTCTGTTCTGGCCTTGCTCCGATTTAGTCGACTGGCGTTCAAGGCAAACCTGCTTCACGGATTTGTCAAAGAGCGGATCAACGGACAACCGCATCCGGGTCACGAAGACGATATTTTCGCCGGCTGCGATGCGTCGGATAAGCTCACATGGGTGTCATCCATGTGCGATCGTTTCGTTAATGCCATTAGCCACTGCTCGCTAGAGCAATTTGCCAAGTATGAGGGGGCATTATATGAGCTTGAACCTGTCGAGAGAGCTCTCAACGGTTGGATTGATGGTTTGCGACGAGATGAGCTTAAAGAGAAGCAATGTGCTAGTGAATTGCAACGTACTATTGCTCTCATGACACATCTAGGTGAGGTTCATATCTCTGAAGGCCTAGAAAGCTTCGCAGATGAGATGCAGATGAAGACGATTCTTATGCAGAGTCATCTTGAATCTTCTGCAACAGCATTTAATGTTGTGAAGGATATGGTCCAAAGAGTTATACCACCGAATGGCGACGAAGATGAACTTGCTCAACATTTCGCTAAAAAAGCCGACGCTGTCATCACTCAAACTCGCAGTGCCAAGGTTATTATGAACAAGGCTGTGCGATCTCTTGAAGATCTCCGAGCAAGGTCTCTGGCTCTTACTCCTGATACCGCGGAGGCATTTGAGCAATGCGAGATTGCAAGCCGAGAACTTGCAGATATGTCTCGCAAGATTGGCGTGGATATTCATGCGCTACTAAGCGAAGAAGGCCGCGCCGAGCCGTTTACGTACCCCGAGGTGCAGAGCACAGTCCACAATACAGTGATGACGGCCTTCTCATCGGCCGAATCCGATCTCTTTTCAGCTTACCTCTCCAAACTCCGCGTCCTCACAGGCCAGATCAGCGATCTTGCAGCAGTCTGCGCCGACCTATCCCAGACACAAGAATTCGAGCGCAGTCCCGCACCATGGATCCTCCGAGCGCAAGAGCTTAAGGCTCTCAAGACGATCCCGGTGGATGCCGAGGAAGAGCTCCGTCAACTCAAGGAGCACTACAACGAGGCGCGCCGTACCATCGCTCTACGCGACGAGAACCTCAGCACGGCCATGCTGCGCATCGAAACCCTCGAGGCTCGCATGCGCGACGCGAACAACAAGGCGTCTCGCATCGCAGACCTGGAAGCGCAGATCAATGATGCGCAAGCAATGGTGACCAGTCTCAAGAAGGACATCGAGCAGCAGGACCGCGAGGCTAAGACGCTCGAGGCGGACCGCGACAAGTGGAAGAAGATTGCGGGCGACAGTCGAGCGTATGGCGAGGAGGCTGGATCCGACGGGTCCAAGGCCAAGGCGGGTCAGGAGCGCGCCGTGGCCACGGCCCGCGAGATGGATGCCCTCAAGAACGACATCGCCAGCCTTCAAGCTGCCGTCAAGTACCTGCGCGAGGACAACCGACGTGCGCGCGCCACGGAGCAGGCCCGCCACGACTGGCTTGCCGAGCCTCTGCGCAAACCGGCGCCTGTCGTCGAGCAGCGCAAGGCTCTCGTCGCAGCCGAAGGTCGGGATGCCCTGGGCGAACTCCTCAAGCTGGCTACCAGTGCCAAGGTGTTCGATCTGGGATCCCTGCCCCAGGACAAGATGGCCTGGCGACCCGCGAAGGCTACGCCGCAGTTCCACGCCGCGAAGCAGGCGGAGGATTATGCTTCCTGGCGCAGCTGGCAAGAGGCTATCGTGCAGAAGTCCAGAGTTGTGCTGGGTGCTGAGATGGGGAAACGAAGACACGGCGAACATGAAGAAAAGGAGAGGATCATGCGCAGGGCTGCCGCTAGGTTGAAGATACGACTGCCGGATCAGGAGGGCAAGGTTGTCAAGGGGGGACTTGCTGGCAGAGAGGTCCAGATTGTTGGGTCTAGGGAGTGGGAGGGGTTGCAGGGGAGGGTTGGGGTTGTTATGTGATGGATGGATGTGTACTACTATTGTGCAAAAAGGAGGGATGGCGATGGCGATGGTTGAATATCTCCTAAGCTGGCCATTCTCCCTAAATTAACTTGACTCGTTGTGTTAACAGAGTTTGCGAGGGGAAGAGACGGAGACGAGACTCATGGATAGAGATACCCTTTGATAACGTGTATCATTACAGCTATTTTTTAACTATGCATCATACCATGGCATGATGTCAAGTTTGAATTGTTAAATCAATCAGTATTGGTATGTGCATTGATTTACTTCGTAGGGGGAGCTTCATATGTTTCTAATAGATATGGCGTGTAGACCCGATGTAGCTTGTAAGGAGGCCCAATACGTCTATCCATGTTGGGTAGGATATGATGACAGCTCGAATTCTTCTGCATATTTTTGCCTTTATAACAAGACATAATATGTCATCCATCTCTCATCCCCAATTCAAAAAGTATGGTGTTGCAACTCTGGCCTCTAATCAGACAGACCATACACCCACTCACGCCTTTCCCTTACCCTTCTTCCCTTTCTTCCCACCACCACCACCACTCTCACTAGGACCAGGCGCACCCATCCCCAAAGCCCCAGGACCACCGCCAAGTCCCCCAAGCATACTCATCATATCACCACCGGGTCCACCAGGTCCACCACCGCCGCCACCCTGCATCTCCTTCATCATATCCTTAAACGCGTTCTCGCTGACCCCACCGCCCGTCATCGCCGCGCTGTACGCCGGCAGCAGCTCGCCCATCTTCCAGCCGCGCGGCACCGCGGGCCGCGGCCAGGGCTTGTCGTCCGCCGGCGCGCCGAGCCCGGGGACCCGGACCCGGCGCAGCGCGTCGCTCTGGTCGGTCGTGGGGTGCTGCTGCAGGTGCTTGGCGACGAGGACGTACAGGTGGTGCTTGTTCTTGACTTGGGCGGCGCCCTGGTTCTGCTGCTGCTGCTGCTGCTGCGGCGGTGCCGACAGCTTCCTCACGCGCACCCGGCCCGGGTTCGCCCAGTCCTGCGGGTGGACCCGGTGCGCCTCGAACACGGGGCTCAGGCGCAGGTTCGCGCAGGCCGCGGCGATCTCGCGGGCCAGCGGGTTGGTCACGGCTAGCGATTTGGAGACCCGTCGGCCTTCCTTGCGGGACCGCGTGGCGTCGAAGTAGACCGGGTAGAGCATTTGGTAGTCTTTTATGTCGTTGGCTTGGACTTGGTGGGTTTGTGGTTGTTGCAGTT
The DNA here is from genome assembly GCA_002120315.1 of Hypoxylon sp. CI-4A. Classification (NCBI taxonomy): domain Eukaryota; kingdom Fungi; phylum Ascomycota; class Sordariomycetes; order Xylariales; family Hypoxylaceae; genus Hypoxylon; species Hypoxylon sp. CI-4A. The sequence continues at coordinate 157,215 of KZ111547.1, read as the reverse complement.
GTTGTAGTTGTTGGGGATGGAGGGTCTGGGGGATAGAGGTGTTCGTGGTGGTGGTGCGTGGTGGTGGTGCGGCTGGTGTGGCTTTCGGTCGTAGGATGTCGCTTTCGACAAAGTCGTCGATGTCTCCCTCGCTTGGATCGGAAAGATCGCTGTCGGAAACTTCTTCTATACGTGCGTGTGACATTTTGAATTGTGGTTTAATGTCGTGTGCTTGAGGTCGATAAATGTTGAAAGGTGATAAGAAATAAGAAAGCTGGAGATCGGTCGGTCGGTCGGTCCCTTTGGATCTTGAATTTTGGATGTGGGGTAATTAGGTAGGTAGCTTCTCTGGCTTCTTGGGTCTTTTCCTTTATTAGTGGACTTCAGTTGACGTTGAGTTCCATGGTAGTGGGGTTTGGACCTGCTAAGCCTTAATTGGTTAGGGGCCGTCCGTACAGGTACTTTAAACCCCTGAGGCTTCGATAGCTAGGGGTACGTTTGTAGTGGGCCATTGCTGCTGCTCCCTGCTATATAGAAACTTCAACTCTTCAACTTTTAAACCTTCAATGTTCTCAACTATCTACCTAACTTCAATAATATGTGGATGGGAATATTGTCACTCATCAAGGCCAAGAATTCCAACCATCTGGCCTCTTCTTGAATCTAACCGATTTAACAGTTCGGATCTCGGTCTAGGCACTTTATTAAGTACGGTAAACTGGCTCATTACGATACGTTCTTCTAACTGCCGACGTCTTTCCTACTATCTTTCCCATATGCCCACATGAAGCTTGAATCTAATTATAGCCATATCCGTATGCTACGATGGGTTCCCATTGGTGGAGTTTATGCAAACCTCTCACGGGATGACTTCGTGATGAACGAATGGCTATCAAACAGTCGAAGAGGCAATGCGATGTTTCCCTGGCGGTTCTTACTCGGATCTGAGAGAGCTGCAGGAGAATCTATCCGGTCCTCGTAAATGACCTCAAGCCTCTCGCTATCGTGTCCGCCACGTGGATTTCCAATCAAGTTCAGACGACCTTCAAGTGCCGACATGTACAACACTATCAATAAGGATGACTGGATCGTCTACATTAAACCCCAAGCCTCGCCAGGCTTAAATAAAATGCTACGCATATCTTGGAGATTAATAGCCCTCCATCCAAGCTGTGGACATGATAACACGCCAGCAAAACCCCGCTCTCCCATGTGAATCTCGGACTGCGGGAATCAAGCCAAGAAGCTACCTGATAGTAGCAGCGAAAGGGTATTAATGAGCTCATATTTCCTCCAGTGTTCGAGATAATAGAAAGCTTGTATGTCTTGTTAAGTCTCATAGTGATATTAAATACTTCAAATAAAATGGCAACTGAATTTCTTCATCTTGCAGACCCTTTCCGGAAATCCGCCCTACAGGAGATATTGGTGTTTGTTGTTTTATTGGTAAGTTGATTCCCCGAGAAGGATATTCATATCGCTAACTTTGTGACCAGGGCTTTGCGTTGGGAGTCACCAAGGCTGCTTACAACCTCTTCTTCCACCCGTTGGCTTCCGTTCCGGGCCCGAAGCTATATGCTCTCTCGCCTCTCCCCATAAGTTGGTCCCGATATCAGGGTAGAATTCCTTACACGCTCGCCGAATTGCATGAGAAGTATGGGAATACCGTAAGAGTTGGTCCAGATGAGGTTTCCTGTACTGGTCCAACGTGCTTCAAGGACATTTATGGTCCTCGCTATGGGAAAGGAGGACCGCTGACTCGTGACACGCGGACCGCCGTTGTGAACGAGATATTTGGTGCCGTGGGTATGTTCCAGGCTGATGTGCAGGAGCACGCCCGAATACGTCGACAGCTGAACCCTGCGTTCTCCGAGAAAGCTTCACGAGAACAAGAGCCCCTCGTCGTAGGATATATAAACTCAATGATCCAAAAGCTACGCAATGCCGCCGCAAGGGGAGAACCCGTGGATATTGAAAAATATACCATGTGGGCAACATTTGATATCCAGGGCGACCTCGTGTTCGGAGAGGATGTATTCAAGTGCACAGAGAGGGAGCAATACCACCCCTGGATCAATATCAGCATGACCTATTTCTCTGCACAAGTCTACGTACATGCGCTCAACGACATCTCGACGTGGGCCTTGTGGATTTGGCAGAGGTTTCTGACACCCAAGAGCATTGCTGAAGCCAACGATTACCACTTAAAGTCCACGCTAGAGCTGGTAGACAAGAGAATGGCTGCTGGAAAGACCGATCATCCTGATTACATGACCTTCATCATGAGCGAGAGCAAAGCCGGCGAGGTTCTTACCAAAGAACAGATGTACGCGAACGCGCAGATGCTGGTTATGGCTGGATCCGAAACCGTAGCTACGGCCTCGTCTACAACGCTGTTTCTCCTTCTTTCTCACCCCGAGGCCATGGCTCGGGCCAAGCAAGAAATTCGATCCACGTTCAACTCGGAACAAGACATCACAGCTACTTCGGTCACTCAGTTGCCATACTTAATGGCTTCAATCGATGAATCCATGCGAGTCTGGCCTCCTGTTGCGACCTCGTTTAACCCTCGGCATGTATCGTCAGGGGGCTGCGCCGTAGACGGCTATTTTATCCCCGAGGGCTCTATGATTGGCATCCACAACCATGCCATCGGTCGCCTCGAGACATATTTCAAAGATTCGAAGAAGTTCGTTCCCGAGCGCTGGTTGGGCGATGAGAAGTACGTTGAAGACGCCAGGGAGCTGTTCCAAGTAAGTCAACTACTTATATACTCATGTATATATATATAGGTAATAAAGCTGACACTGACGTACGAAATTGCAGCCATTCAGCTCTGGCCCGTTAAACTGTATAGGACTGACGATGGGTCGCATGGAGACTCGAGTCATTTTGGCCAAGCTCATTTATAACTTCGACATCGAGTTGATGCCTGAGTGTAGCAGGTGGCTTGAAAACCAGAAGAACTACATCGCATGGCACAAGCCCCCGTTGATGGTGAAGCTGACGCCAGTGAATAGACGTTAGCTAGGTTATTTAGGTAGAATGGGCCATCCATGCGTGGCGAGCGACCTACAGAGAAGATGGAGAAGATTCTATGATAGAAGCGGTTTAGAAGACGACGTATTTCCACATTAGGCCGTTTGAGTAAGATTATGTGCATCGAGTCACCCCCCCTACGTTAAAAGCAAAATAGCTCCGGGTATTGTCTTGAGATCCCACCGAACGGTGAGGTGAGACAACTCCGAAGCATGCTCCATAGCTTTGCTCGATAGTACTTAAAATCTGTTTGAATGCTTCTTTATTTCATCCACGAGTTTAACAAACACACTATTAGGATTACATATGTACAGTGAATACCGTTTGAAAGCCTTGCCAACATGTTCGTTAGTTTGCCCTGTTGTTCCGCCCCTTCGTTGATTTGGGACAGGTACCAACTGCTGGTCCTGATCCCTTTCTATGCCTTCGTGACCAATCCTATGCAACCATATGATACGGACCTGTCCAGTCAGGTCCGATGCCGTACGCTTCCCCCCGTAATGTAGTACACCTCTTACAAACAAACCATGTTTCAGTTGTGTGGGCTCTCGACAACTCGCCCAGTCTTTAGCGGTATTTATATCTCGTATTCTACCTGCTTTAGACATTCTTCTTCTTGGGGAGGCCAGCTTTCCTTCTTGTCTCCACATCACCTTCGGCGAGCCATCTGCTTGCCTTGACAAGCTGGAGAATGTTGAGGAACTGCTTAATCGCCATGATGGGGGCGCTGATCCCGGCAAGAATCCAGGGGAAGGTTGAGTCCATCTTGTTGGCACGTGCCATCTCGAGAGCACCGGCGCTATAGGGGTTGGTAAACAGCTGGCGCAACACCGAGCTGTTAACTTGCGCACCGGTCTGAATAGCAGCAGCTTTGGTCTCGCCGAGGGGCTCGAGTAATTGTGGGGATAAGAGCGGCGAGGAGAAGGAGAGAAGGTACAAGGCGATAAAGAAGATTTCGTTGAGGGCGCAGCAGAGAAAGAGGACAGTCTAGAATCTGATTAGCAGCTTGAAGTAGAACATCACTTTACAAAAGGCTGACAAACCTTGTTGGTGTAGTACAAGTTCAATAGCCAACTCCTTGACTTGTCTACATTCTTGTGGCTCGTGTCGGAGCCGGCCATAGCTAGGGTCGCATACATATGCATGTAGTGGCTTGCGAAATCTATGGAAATCAAGGTCTGGAAGATGATGGCCCATCGCGGGAACGCGGATGACAGGAAAACGAGCAAGCAAGAAGTCGTGCATCGATCGGTAACCATATCGAGGACAGCACCAAACTTGGTGGACTGCTGGAAATAACGGGCTGCATATCCGTCGAGGGCGTCGAGGAGACATGAGACACTGTAGAGGATCGAGCACGTTCGAGGGTGCAGCGGCATGTAGTAGAGAGAAGCGATGGCTAAGACGATACGAGAGTAGCCTTTTCGTCGGGAATATGTCAGCCTCAGTCATGAAATTGAAGAAGAAAAATATATATAAATTGTTGGCGCATCATTGCGCAAACCGTGAAAATACGTACCTATGATGTTAGGCCAGAATAGAAAAATGTTTTCTCGCAGCGAACCATCAGCATTAGTCGCTGCTGATGGCGCAACAATCTTGCCATTTCCTTCACCATCACCGCTGCCGTTTATGGTAACTTCGTCAATGTTGATTTTCGTGGGGGTAGTGTCTGCAGCTTCTGCAGCCGCTGCCAACGCGGCCTGCCGTCTAGTGCGTCGTTCCGACATCGTGGGTTTTCCCTGTAAGGGCGAAAAGGGTAAAAGAAGAAGTAGGTGATACAAGTGTTAATTAAGGGTTTGAATAAATATAAAGATTTCAATATTGGTGTTCAACTTTGGCTACACAGAGAATGGTAAGGTGACACTCTCGTGGTGGTGATGAGATACGTAAGCTGTGGTACCAATGTGATATGTGGTATGTGGTATGATAAACCCCGTGAAAGAAAGTGAGGGAAGCTTATCGAGTAAAGGGAAAGGATGCGATGCGACCGCAAAATACAAGGTTTAATAGATAAAATAATGCAGTCGAGGGGAGAATAAAGAGGTTGATATCAAAGGAACATAAATCAGTAGTGAGTAAGAAGGAGTTGGTCGAAAGTTGTAAGTTGAAATTGTGATAAGGGTCTCTCTCTCCTTTCGGCTGGGTCGGGAAGTACGGGTAGAGAATCTTGTCCAGTTCAGGGATCGCGTCACTTAAGATTATTATACTGGAGCTGGTACGGAGCTGCTGTCGAGGCTGTCGGACCCGTATTTTTTCTTCATTTAACTTTTTAAGAACTCTGCCTTGCAAATCTGCCCAGACTTGCCAGACTGCCAGATATATAGTACCTAACATAAGGCTGCAGGTGCCCTTTTAGCTTCAATACTATGGTGCTAAAGTTTGAACCCTTGCCAACCTTCGAAGGGCTCAGACTTTCGACCTTCGACCTTCGATGTTACATACATCATAGGTAATGAATTAAGTTCCACCTTGCTGCACTTGATAATGTTAACAGTTTATGTGGATCATTCGTTATCGCAAATCGTAATTCGGGACGGCACGAAGCAACATATCCAAGACAACCCCTCCTTTTTTCTCTCCTCTCTTTCTTCCCCCACTGCCTCCTTGTCCTTAACCTATGATTCAACTCCCTTTGCAGATTGGTAGCCACAATTGTTATGGATGCCACCTATGTTGATTCCAGCTGGAATTGAGTACATAGGTCTGTAGGAAACACAGCCCATCTATCGCCGACTTATCCTATAAATTCACAGCCTTCAATTATTCCAAACCCGTCGTAGCTGAAGAGATTCTATCTTGGCAAACAAGCCAAGCTGACCAAAATGTGCGACGCATTGCGCCCGACATGGAACACAACAAATAAGATATTATTGGAGTCGTGTCCAACTTCAAGTTGTCACGACCGTCTCTCATGTGTGCACAGCATATTTCTATACACAGCCGGTGGTCGATGATATGACCTGTCGTAAATATTGCTTTCACAGAATCTTCTACTTAAGGAATATGAAGGCGAGATGTTGCATCGATCCCTTTAGACGACCAGAGCAGGTGTATGATATTTCGGAGAAGCCCTGCGATATACCGTACATGACTATCAGGGATGGGTCCGACGACACAACCTTGGAAATCCTGCCTTGGTATGTAAGCTGGTGTTGTATGCAAAGGGCTGTTCCAGCCTTATAACAGTCAGGCCATTATAGCTCCGTTAGACTCGTTTTGTCCCGACGCTGGCCCAGAAATAGAAAAGGATTCTTCGAATATGCATCTTGAAGAGGAAGGATGCTTGCAGAAGTATTATGTCGTATCGGATTGGCTGGTCACGACATCTCTTGCGCCTCATATTGGAGACACTTCAGGGCTTTACAGTATCAATCGGTACTTTGTTCTAAATTAGAAGATTGGAAATCCCTATCTTCACCCATCAAACACTGGTGGAGGTGTGCGTACCTATAGTTAAGGGAGAAGAGTGGCACGAATGATACTACTATAGTATTACGTGTATCCTATACATGAACGATGGTAACTTTTGCTTTTCAGGTCCCACCCCTTTTGGCCTTTTCTGGCCCAGCACATGCGATCCTCCTCCGTACCTAGTACTTGCATGAGTTGAATTATCCAATGGCATACTCTCCATCCGAGGTATAAGATTGAAATATGATAGCGGGAGCTGGAGCTGCATTACAACCGCTCCAAAGCCGCCGAGTCTCACCCTTATACCCTTTTGGGTAGTCAGTGAAGGATGAGAGGAGAATGCATACATAACCTGGGTATGGGTATGGGTACCTACCTATGTATGGATATAGGTTAGGAAGTGTAGGTAACGTAACGTATGTACCTACATACCTAAGATAATCAAAGTAAGATATCATACACTTATATATATGTCGATGTATGGCATGGGGCATGGAACATGGAGTATGGAAGAATTAAAAGTTGTACACGTATCTTACCGACGGACAATTTTCGCCCTGTTCTCGTCGTACAACAGACCCGATTCAACTCCGTGCCGTCCCACCTACATAGAGATACATACATACATACATTTATACTACCCAGTGGTACATACATACCTACATACATACATACATACATACATATATCCAGGTACAGTGCCTCCAATTCTTCTTCTCCCACCTACATACCTATGAGCACCATCATCCCACCAACCCACCAACCCACTTACACCTACGCTCCCCACCCTACCACCACCTCATTCCAAACACCATACCTAACGCATAAGCAATTACTGCTTGTTTCTGATTGATAACTAACAAGAAAAGGAAGCTGATGATTTAAAAAGTTCTGATTCGAGTTTATGTTTATATTAAGAAACCAATTGGCTTAATTTAGACATCATACAAGTTGTTGATGACTTGGAATTAAGTGAAAAAAAAACCAGATCGTCAAAGCCAATACCAACACCAACGGCACAGTCCCCTCAAATTATTTTACTTTTTTTCTTCAACCACTTCCCGCTTCGTCCCCTCTTGGGTACCTAATTGTTTGCTTCATCCGAGTCAATAAATCGAAACTTGATATTTTCATTGGTGCCCGAGTCTACAGTTGGTGGTCTGTCAAATATCTTTTAAATCTCACGTCTTTTTTTTTTTTTTTATTTTTTTTACTCCATCTCGATTCAATCTAATTCAGACCCGGTCCCTCGTACTGGATCCTTTTCCCATTATTCTTTTACATACTGGCAAACACTCGTACCAAAAACGCACAAGAGACGCCAAAAAAGGCCCGAAAAATCCCAGGTTCCCCGATACTTCAAGAGGAGAATAGCATAATATAGCATATGCGCAAGACTGTCGGTCAGCTCATTGAAAACGAGGGCGGTCTGCCGAGTATAGTAGAAGAATTGCTTCCCCGTCCGCCCGTATCCCCTGCGTTTTTCCTATTTCCAGCTTTCAGGTATGATCGGTTCCTCCTCTACTATCTACGAAAACCAGTTCAATTGCCTTTTCTCGTCCTACACGGTTACCTCCCTTACCTTTCCCTATATTGCACGTCAAGCCATTTATATCATTCATCCATCCATACATCGTAAATGTTTTAAATCGCATATCTTCCACGACTTCTTTCGTCTTGTCTTCCTTTTAGATCCCCATCCATCTTTCTAGTATATTGAAATTGACATCACATAGCTCCACTACGCCCAGGGTTCTCGCCCAACCGCAGATCGTCCACCGATAGACCCTCCTGTCGGCAGAGCCTGACCGGGTCAACGTGTTCGCCGGAACTCTAGTAGCCCACATTTATTTGCGATCGTACCTCGAGTATATTTTGACTTCCAGTTTTAACTAAGCTGTCAAAGAGAGTGGGAGAAAAAAAGAAAAAGAAAAAAAGAGAGACGAATTAGCAAATAGCATCGACAATTGATTGGCTATGTGCGCAGCTCGGGACCAACACCCGTCCTTCAAGGCGAGCTTCGCCGAGAGAGCCAGCAATGTCTCCCACCCGTTAGCCAATTATCTCTTCCGCCTCATGGAGTTGAAGAAATCGAACCTATGCCTCAGCGCTGACGTAACATCCGCCCGCGAACTCCTTACCTTGGCCGATCGAATTGGCCCCTCCATCGTTGTGCTCAAGACCCATTACGATCTCGTTGCTGGTTGGGATTACCACCCACAAACTGGCACCGGCGCCAAACTGGGCGGTCTTGCAAGGAAACATGGGTTTCTCATATTCGAAGATAGGAAGTTTGGAGATATCGGCAGCACGGTCCAACAACAGTACACGGCGGGCACCGCTCGCATCATCGACTGGGCACACATCGTAAATGTCAACATGATTCCAGGCAAGGCCGCTGTAACTGCGCTTCAGCAAGCAGCCGCACGGTGGCGGTCGCGCGTCAACTATGAAGTGAGAACATCCGTCTCGGTCGGCACGCCAGTCTCGGATTCGTTTGACGAGGATACCGACGAACCATCTCCCTCCGCAACAACCGCACCCACACCGACATCGAAAGACCATCCACCCCCGTCCAGTTTCCGCGGCGAGCATAACAATGGCAGGAAAGGGAGCATCGTGTCCATCACCACCCTCACGCAATCATTCGAACCGGTAGACTCGCCGCGCTTCTCGAACTCTATTGCTGAGGGTGATGAGCTCGTGTACGCCGGCATCGAAGAACCACCGTGGGAACGAGGACTTCTGATCTTGGCGCAGATGTCCAGTGCCGGAAACTTGATGACCAAGGAATACACACAAGCTTGCGTGGAAGCGGCTCGAGAGCATAAGGACTTCGTGATGGGATTTATTTCTCAAGAAACCCTCAACAGCGAGCAGTCGGATTCATTCATCTCAATGACTCCTGGTTGCCAGTTACCGCCCGAGGGAGATGAAGAGGAGGGAGAAATCGCGGGTGATGGCCTTGGTCAGCAGTACAACACACCAGCCAAACTTGTCGAACTAGGTGGTAGCGACATCATCATCGTTGGACGGGGCATTCTCAAGGCGGCATCACCGCAGGTGGAAGCTGAGCGATACCGAAGGAAAGCGTGGAAGGCCTACCTCAACCGGATAGGACCGAACACATGAGGTTAGACAGGCATCTCGTACCAAATGGATCTATATCAAGCATGGACGAACACTTCGTCCTGGAGCATGGAGTTCTTCTGACTTTATACAAGATAGTCATCATTATTATTATCGCTATAGGGATGTTCGGTCGAGCAAAAAAAATAAATTGGCAAGGGCTCTGGGAGAGTTAGCAAGTCATATGAAATGATTTTACACAATAAGTTCTACTCGCATCATCTTGGAGGCTCACGCCTTTTGGGTTTTTTTTTCTTGTTCGTTTTTTTTTTTACGGTCACGATGGAGTTTTGCGTGGTTATATGGTGAATTGAGATTGAATTGGGCACACGCGAATATGAATGAATAGGGGTTCCCTCATACATACATAGACAGGGGCAGAAAACTAGATCTAAAACTGAGTCTATTTATATTCTATACGATTAAGTAATAATAGGAATCCTGGTATGTTGGATTGAAGTACATAAACTTTAAAGTGTATGGAGAATGCATGTGAGGATAATAAGTCTATTTCAGTCTATTCTCTTGTAGGTTATAATAATATTGATACTGTAATACATAATATGCAACAAGTATGGTTATAACAGTGAAATATATGCAATTAAACTATATGAAAAATTGGAGCACGGGTCTTACATAAAACCCCGGAAACAACGGTGTTAACGGGGAAAATCCGTAGTTCCAAGTTTTCATCCAGTCATCTTAAGCTGGAGTTGCGGACGAAACGGGTAAAACTGGTGGGGGTTTCCACTTTATATACTATTATCTAGTAACAATGCGACTTCTGGGCGGAAACTTTTGGCCAAGATTATGGTTAGTACGAACGAACGACAATCAGCATGTCTATACCTAATATGGGGGGTTGATAGGCAGGTAATACCCCCCCTAAATATTATAGGTAAGATACATTAAAATCATTATAAGGCAGATCGCTCTTACTATTCATACCTACAGTACACGCCTACGCCTACCTTTTCTGCCTGTTGCTTTCCAACGTATCAGAGCAAGAGCAGGGGGGCGCGCCGAGGGGAATCTGAAGAGAAATTCTTCCATCGCATTGGCTTGTGTTGGATCATTCTTACCTCTTTTAGTTGACCATTGAACACCGCGCAATTCCCGTGACAACGACCCGTAGCCGAACCAAACTTACCTATCCATCCTTTTACATACCTATCCATACCATTGAACCTACATATACCACTTACAACTCCTTACCTCTTACTCACTTACTTACATATACCTCTTGTTATTACCCCTCAACCCAATTCGGATCATACCTTTTTTTGTTATACATAGTCTTTATATAGCTCACATCGCCATGTCCGTCGCCGAAGTGGCTGAGAGCGCTGCCCAGATGGATTTCGATAAGTCGAATCCAGAGATCCATGGCAAGGCGCCACCGCGAAAGCGCAGGAGGATTGTGATAAGCTGCACTGAATGTCACAGGAGAAAACAAAAGGTAATAGAAGCACATTTACAATAAATTTGAATATAATTAACCTTTTTTCCCAGTGCGATCGAAAAATGCCCTGTACGAATTGCGTGTCGCGAAATAAAGAAGCGTCCTGTCGATACGAGACCGGAAATCCCCTCACAAAACCCGATCGAAAGAGCTCTTCCAACGATAACGATCGATCGCCCGACTCCATCGAACCCATACCCATGAAGACGGCCGACTTCGGGTACTCCTCCAACAGCGCGTCTAGTTTAGGATTGCTGCGTAAGATTGAAGGCGGTGGAGATTTGATACCAGGAATCAGCGAAAATTTTGATGGGGGTAGTTTTGGTATGCGCGAGCGGTACAAGAACCAGGTCCGACTCCTACCAGCCAGGCCCTACGTCGAGAAGTTGGTGGATATTTACTTTCGCGATATCAATTGGCAGTATTTTAGCATTGACGAGCCTGTTTTCCGGGCGTTGATGGAGCAGTGGTACAATATGCCGTACAATGTCCTGTCGAACTCGGGTCCTCAAGCGCTAGACCCAATGCTGAGGGCCTTTCCCTCACTACTACTGCAGCTACTAGCCTCCTCTCTTCTATATTTGCCAGAAGGGACTGAGGAGACGTTCGAGTCTTTGAAATATACGAGCAACATGACTTTCGAAGATTTGGCCTTCGAATATAGCGAATCGGGTGTTGCCATATTATCACTTCTGGGTAAACGTCAAATGTCGATTATAACCGTCCTATCCGGCTGGGTGAGGGCCGCATTCCTCAAATATACGGGCATGGTTACTGAATCCGTGAGTCGCTATCCTCTATTTCCTAGGCTATACTGTTTATTCTAACCTCTGGGCAGTGGCATCAAGTAGGCACAAGTATTCGAGATGCGCAAGAGATCGGCCTACATCGAGATCAAATGGATCCACAACCAAGTCCAGACGACTCAACCGAGGAAGCTTTGGAAAAGATATGGATGGCGCAGAGTCGGAGGAGAATTTGGATGACCCTTCTCGGCTGGGATTTACACACTGGAGCCGTACTAGGGAGGCCAACTAGCGTGGACTTTCGCCTGGTGAGTCGGAGTCTCCCAATCGATTCCATCATTCCCAAGGATAGGAGAAAGTCACCTATGGTGCAGCGTGGTGAAAATGACCCACCCACGCCCTTGACACGGGCGATATGGTCTTGGGAGGTGATGAAACCCTTGCGGGATATTCTTGATCTAGAGAAAGAAGGCCCATTCCCAAAAGATTTCTCGAAGGTCGAAAAGATTCATCAGGAGCTGCTAGACCTTCAAGCACGGACCCCTGCGCCATTTCGCCTTCAAAATCCGGATACAAGTTTCGATAGTCTTCCAGAGTGTTGGTGGCTACCGCTCGTACGACCAACTTTGCCTCAGTTGATCTCCTTCAATATCATGGCATTGCATCGTCCGTATGTATTCACGCGGGCCACGAGTCGTTATGAAGCGCTCAAAGCAAGTCTAGACATGCTGGAAGCACAGAAGCTTTACTTTTCCCTGCTAAAGCCGCAACAGCATAAAACCTTTACTCTCTTCTTTGGTACATTCGATGCTATTATTATGATAGCGTCCATTTATATCCTATTTCCGAGGGAGCATGCCGAGTTGTTGTCAACGGTGCGGCAACACTTCGAATGGGGAATCGACCGTTTTGAGAAGATGGCTAATCGAAATCGACTCGCCCAAGCAGCGGTAGGAGTCCTGCATGCTATTTATATTCGCTTCAAAAAGGCTGTAGGATGTGGTTTCCTGGCTAAGACGAGTAGCGAAATGGGCGGTAGCTCCACGACCGGCAGTGGAACTAATGGCACTGCTTCTAATATGCAGACACCCAACTCTTTGTCAGAGACCCCCGGTAATAACGCTAGTAGTGTGTCGGGGATGCCGGCAATGGCAGAGCGAGGCGGAAGCGTAAGCTCTGGGACGGGATTGACGCCGGCTTCGGGGAACGACAACAACGTCTTCGCGAATGCAGATTGGGCTTTCCCAACGAATTTCGACTTCAGCTCCATCCTGCCAATATACCCGATAGGGGATATCGCGTACAATGAATTGACAGCTATACCCGGTAGCGACGGAATGCCAACGACCTGGCCGGAGACTTTCCCGGGGTCAACGAGTGCGGGAGCTCAAAGTTTGCCGACCGCTGCCAACATACCAACGGCTCCCATAGGAGACGATCAGCCAGGGGCATGGCAGTTTGGTGGCGAGTTCGGTAATGATACGCTGTGGAACATCTTGAACCAGTTTCCCACGTACTGAACGAGATAAACTAGATGATATTTTTTGAGATACTGGATGATATATGAGTCAACAACCTAAGGTAGGTATGGAGACATGCAGGAGCAAAAGCTGGGCGTTTGACAAATTAAAGAGATGATTTTTGGCAATGATATCCCAGCTTGCTTCTCGGCGGCTCAAATAAGAGATGGACAGGAGTTCGTTTAAATATTCACACGAAAACATACGTAAGGAATAAATACATCTCAGATTTCTGGATCCAAAATAAACACAGCAGAAGGACACGCACAAGGCCACCTGGGGGCGTTTTACAGCATATTAAGTGCTTGTCTATGGTACGTGCCTCTTCTAAGTCCGAAATTAGGGGGTCGTACTAGGTTTATGTCCGACGGTCTTTACACAACGCCCTTATCCCGTTGCACAATATTGGCGTTCTATATAACCTTCCACATGCTATTAGAGGTCAGCTCGTACTTAATTGATCGATTAGGTTGTATCTTCTTTACCAAAGGTAATAGGAAATCTGTAAAAAGAGATTCCATTTACTACTTACCTTGTAGGATGTGGGTATCCGCTCCTCTTCCATGGTACCACCATGCTATCCGCGTCGTTCCCAGGTACGCGGGTCCGGGGTAAGCACGTAATACCATGGGACCGTGCTCGCAAGCCAGGTTTTGCGATAAATTGATGAAAAACGTGGTAATTTCTTCAATCTTGAAAAGAGTTTGTCGAGTTTTACTGAGACGACTGCGACGGAGAAGCAATTAAATGCGCGAACTCTGTGGCAGTGGAGGAGAAGGATTACCTACCTAGGTAACGTAAGAATAAGATGACCTAGACATAGACAGGCTTGCCCTCGATGGGTCTTTTTAGCTGCCCGTCCCATATTGTTGTTTAAGGTTCTTTTACTATGCGGAGAGGCGCATATATAGCACTGTTTTATATCTTATAGCGAGTATAATTTGCAGCTCAATTACTTACAAATAATAAAGATTTATAAAGAGATGTATAGAAGACTAGCATTTGATACAGATGGAAGATCTTTCTATTTGGGACGTAGAGTTGTTACATGTGGCTTACATCTCGTACAACAAGACAAGACAATTAAGCATAGGACAGGGAGAGCTCTCCTCTTATTCGGCAAAGAAACTCCCAATGTCATGTAGGACTCCGGGGAATCTGCATTACACAATGCACACCGTTATACGCCGATGCATACTACCCATCTACCTAAATGCTACCGCATGTGTATCCGATATAGTACTAAGTGAAGACCGGCGGCAAGGATAGCCGACCCGATTCTATTATGTAGGTGGCCACATGCAAGTTGGTGGGACCTCACAATATGCTATCGATCGTGTGTATATAAAAGTACACCGCACAAGGGGGAAATATTATCGCAGAATAGGTACACTTTCTCCAATTCTCGTGGAGATATAAGGGCAGAATATCTCGTCATGTGAAGCTGGCGGTATCATGCATACAAATTGTTTGCTTATAGTCCTGTCCATTGATGATAAGGGTAACAAACCACATGCTAGCCTTTGTTGCCGTGCATGTAGGTAGGTAGATACAGTGACAGTGACAGTGGAGGACGAGTACATGGTTGTGTCACATGCAATTCAGGGGCAATCATCAACGCCATGTAGACCTAGTACCTAACCCAATCAATTATTTGATAACTGCCTATTTACCTAGAGATGTATAATGCTAAGGTTTTCTCAATTCTTCTCCGGAAAACCAAAATGATTCACCAAAAGGAGAATTGTAGTGGTTTGTTAGGATTGACAATCCAGAATGAAGGAAAAAAGGATAGGAATTTAGGGTTACTTGTATGTACCTGTCTAATAATATAATAATAGGGCTGTTAGCGTGAATGGGGATCTTAGGGTACGGCACATGCCCCCTGGTAGCCAAGATGCCTATCTGGATTTAGTGGGGTTAGCCACCCCAGATTTTCGGCTACTTGCAGCGTTACCATGTACAACTGACAAGGTAGGCACGAGTTAATGGATATAATGCTCCACTTTATTTTTCTAGCTCTCCTCAGTCACGTCGTCGTAGGCGATTGACGATTCAAACATTTACATCTTTGCATCTTTGCATCTCCGTCGCAACAATTTCTCTCCACTTTCCGATATTGTATTCCTGGTCGCAAGAAGTCCAATTTCTTGATCGAGAATACCATCGGTAGTGGTAGTGCATTTAATTTTTATTTTCCTTTTTTTCACTACGAATTTCTCATCGCATCTTCTTCTATTCATTCGTCCTTGCTACGTCGTCCAGGTGTTCAGATACATGCAACAACCTGTGACGACTTTCACATCCCGTCATTCACTACACATTCACGACACATTATCGAGGAAACATTATTCCAACACGCAATTCACTCCAAGCTGAATGTTCAATATTTTCCTCAAACCATCACCATCTCCGACAATTGACTGGTGGTTTTCAATCATCCCTGTCACCTTTTCTTTTCTATTTAAATCATTTCTTTCGCACCACGTTTTCCTTTACTTCTAATGCTACATATACACGCGCAAAGATAATTTTCACCAGATCCTACTAGTCAGAACAGCACTCCAGTTCTGCAAAACCACCAACATGGATCGCGCCATGAATACTGGCCTTGAGAGGGACGGGGTTCTTCAGGGCTTTGTTCAGAGATACCACAACTATGAGGTTGAAAGAAATAACACTCATAGCTTCATCCAGGTATGCTTTTCATCATCATGAATAACCATGGTAGCATGTGGATTGACACGACACTTTTCTCTAGGACATCTTGCTCTACACGGAGAAGATCGAGTCCCAATATCGAGGAGAGAATGCGCGACTGCGCCAACAGCTGGCCGATGCCCGAATCGACCTTGAATGTTCCACCAAGTCGCGAAAGGATCTCCAGCTAAAGCTTATGGATATGGAGGTCCAACTAGGTTATGTCCCGGTACTTTCCCACCTTCCAATTCACATTCATACATCTCCTTCCAAGGCGCTGTAGCTAATATATGCTTCTAGGACCGAAATCCTTACGTCGTCGTTCTCATCGATGGTGATGGCCTTCTTGTAAGCCCATACGTTTTACTTGCATGGTACAGTACCTGATCATGTTTCGTTATACTAACGTCCTTGTTTTTAGTTTATCGAGAGTCTCATCAAGGGAGGTGTCCAAGGAGGAAGAAAGGCTGCCGAGATTCTCCGCAAGTCTGTAATTGACAAATTCAGTTACTCGAGAGAAACTGCCACTGAGGTTGTGGTCAAGGTGGCTGCCAACGTATCAGGTCTCGCTAAAGCCTTACAACGCCACGGCTGCATTGGAAATGGAGAGACGCTACACGAATTCATCTCTGGTTTCAATCAGTCCAAGGCTGGTTTTTCCTTTGTGGACATGGGCCACGGAAAGGAGCATGTTGAAGCGAAGGTACTTGGTAAGTTATATCTATTAGCAACTCGGCAACCCTCTATGGTCATGGACATTTGTCTAACTTAGCGAACAGGCTCCGCGAAATACCATCTTCGCAACTTCAATTGCAAGCATGTGCTTTTGGGCATCTCCCATGAGTCTGAGTATGCGCCTTTCCTCGATGAGATAGTCAACAACGAGGAGACCAAAGAGCGCATCACGATCCTTGAAGGAGTTCCCACAGTTCGAGAGATCGTTGCTACCGGTATTGGCACCACGAGATTCGACGGTATCTTCTGTCGCGAGAAGCTCAACACCAAGTCTCCGTCTCCCCTTGGTCGTACTCCGCAGTTAACTCCTGCGCCGACTCCTACTCCGACTCCCTCCAACCTTGCCAGCGGCATCTCTTATGCTGCCGTGACTCAGGCAGCAGCAAGTCCCCCGCCGAAAATTACGCTCCCTATACCTTTGAAGAAGCCCGCCCCGGTGCGCCCTACCAAACCGGCACCAGCTCCTGAGTGGAACCCAGGTCCCCGTGGACTAGATATTCCTATTACTATCAACCCGGTCGTCTATGATCGCTTGAAGAGAAGAAAGGAGACGGAAAAGTTGTGCAACAACCACTTCCTGCGAGGACCTTGTACCAAAGGCAAGGAATGCACTTTCGTACACGACTACAAACCCAACAAGGAAGAGAAGAACGTGATCGCTTTCTTTGCTCGATTAAATCCCTGTGCTAAGGGCCAGGATTGCGAGGCAGAGAACTGCATCTATGGTCATCATGTAAGTCTTTCTTGCAACTGACCTCATACTTCGTGAGTGAGGAGGAAATCGCTAATGCATTTTTTTTTTTTGCAGTGTCCTACCATTGCCAACGGCGTGTGCACGCATGCTCATTGCAAGTTCCGTGTCGATGAGCATCCCCCTGGAACCAAGTTCAAGCACCCTCGCCATCCAGATTGGGCTTAGATGACAACCCCTTTCTTTGGTACCAGTGGACATTGGAATGCTTTTATTATGAGAAGGCATCTTACTTGAGGATTTACCACTGGTTTTTGATCCACGAATTGTCCTTATCTATTTAACGTCCTCAAGGATTATAGCAAAGTGGATTTGCTTTGGGTGCAATTGTGCACGACCACGCCTCTGAAGTCGGAAGAGGCTTGAGGCATTATCTTCGATCTACTGCCAATACGGCAGACATAAGGAAATCGTCACCTTTCGGAAGATATTGATGCTTCTACTAGTTGATGTGGCGACCTTTACTTAATATCATGGGACGCTCTTGAAGCTAACCCAAGGACTTGGTCCCAGGACATACATGCACTCTACCTATCAGATACATGTTCTATCGGCCATGATCGAGATTCCACACCTATCTACTCGCATTGGAACCTATGGCCGTCCAATGCAACCCATATCACTTTGCACAATTGCACGGGCAGACATGTTGCTATCTTGGCCCTTCGTCTTTTTCTTTCTGACCTGATCCACTTGGGGGATATTATTTGCATGCCTTGCGCACTGCATGAACCTATAGCACAAGGGCCTCATCGATTTCGGATTCGGCATTATCTTAGGATGGATGCCTCTTCCCCGATTGGATGGCTGGCTTGCTGGCCGCAAAACGGCGAGTCTGAAGTTCTAGCTAGGATCACATAGGTTCATCTTCCATAGGATCGATAAATCATAATACTACATGCACTGCATCTTATAAGGTTGACTCTTCGTGTGACTAGATTTGCTGAATGGTCTCTATATCGAGCCGTCGGGAATGTACATGCTCAAGACAGAACAAAATACGTGAAATTGCGATGCTACGATTCTAAACTTGACCATGTTGCTTTTCCTGATTTTTCCATTCTTGTTGAACTGCTCCCTTGCTACGATTTAATTCGACTGCAATCTTCTCATTCAACTATCGTACCCTCTTAAGTTCTTAAAGGTGTTGTGGTTCATGTTTGGACCACGTCAACCGTTGTCATGATGCGTACGCTCACTGGTTCAAACCATACAGTAGGTAGGAGTAGATCTAATGTTATTCCGCGAAGAGCCTCTAACCTATCCTAGCGCTGGGTTCTAATCACTCATACAGGCAAGGTCCCTTTGCCTCCTTAGACTCTCCTTTGTTCCCAATGGTTTCGAAACACGCCCGATCGATTCCCACAAACATAGATCTAGTGATGCACAAGCTACTATCTAACACTCGGCAGCTATTGTCCTCCTGGTCCAACGCGGAACTGCTAACGGCGCGAACCACAAAGTCGGCACGTGCGACCTCGCGTTGACCTACAAAGCACCACCTATACTGGGTCGCCAGACTGTTACCTGCAATTTGGTTTGAACAGTATACACAGATGGATGCCTTGGGCTTGAAGCGAGAGGGTTCCAGTCGTAGGTTGCCTCGAGGAATGCCCCAGGACTGACAGTAAAAGAATTGCTGTGATTGGGGTAGGTTAGGTATTCCGTGTTGGGGATATGTGCTGTTTTATATATATCCTAGTCCTTGATAGCCGCCGTAGAGCTAACTGCTAGAAGGTGGAATAGGATATTTCCCTTCGGAGTATCTATCGGATTGGTGTCCTTGGGAGATGTCGTCCTGCGACTTAGAACCAGTTGGCCTTGGGGAAGGGCACATCAGAAACCCGCTGCTGATATTTCTGGTGAGTATCGTTGCATACCGAGAGCATATGCCGGAAAAGTAAAGATACCCGTCGTTCGAGGCGATGTTGATACAATAGGACGGTGACGTGGGATGTAAGGAGATAGTCCCGCGGCGTCGCCAGTGCGCTTCAGAGTTGACGGCATATCAGGTTCATGGAATGCAGTTTGCCGTCTTTCCCGCCTACGCTTGACAAATGCCTTGGTCGGCGTGTTAATCGTCTAATGTGCGACAGGCCTGACCCGAATTGTGCCTTGTCGGCAATTCATATAAGTGGCCACCTTTTTCATGTCTTTATTCTTGCCGATGAAGTCCCATAGCGGAAGCGTATCGTGGCAGACGACATAGATGTCTGTCTCGGTAATGTTGTTCTTGGGATTTGTCGGTTAAGGGTTCCTTGGGCCGAAAGTCATAGGGATGCGCGAGATAGGAAGAGGGGATTCCAAAAAAGGACCTCCTACTACGCTTAAACATAGCCGTTGGTGTGAAAGATGATCTCCGTGGGCTGTTTGTACGGAAAGCAGAGAAGTTGAAGCTTTTGATGTTGCGGGATTTGAGATATAACATTGGAGCTGATGGCAGTCGAGCACGAATAAATATGAATTGTTTGCGGTTGAGACTTCACAATTTAATCGGAGTTAAAAGCAAGAGTACCTACGTAGAAACCTAGTAAAGGGCCAAGTGCGACATATATAGGATTTCCTTGTCAGGGTGTAGCATCCCGCCAATGGCAATTTACAAGAGAAGGGGAAGCTGTGGTTGGAAAGTGAGGATGCTTACGACAGCTTAGATGATAATGTCACTCTGTAAGTTTTCCCTAGCAGTTAAAAATGAAAGTAATTATACATGTAGGTGTTCTTCGTCCTTACTACCTATGTAGGTATATAGTACCTAGGCACTTATGCTTAACAGTATTATCAGTGCACAACATAGATTGTACCTATTTCTATCGAGATACCCCCCTTTAATGTTACCCCAACACTGTTTCCTAAGGTATATGCCCAACTATATACCGATATGTAGTAACCCCCCCGCATTTATATTCCCACGTATTGAAAAGTTTTACCTAAAGCATAACCTCATTTATAAACTACAGGCTGCGGTATTCGAAATAGCATTTCCCTGACGTGGATATGAATAGTAACCTCAAAAGCCATCTAAGCAGAAAAGGCCCCTTCGTAGTTCCTAGACTTACGAAAAGAAGTTGATGAGTACACGAAAGGCCATGTCCGCGCTTTAGCAAATCTTGAGGACCTCCTAACGAAATATCGCAACGAGTTCTGGTGACCCCTCACAGAGAATTTGAACTTGCGATGGACCTGTTAAATATAGAATACCACGACGACCGGGTAAGAAACCAGAGCTAAAGGTGTAACCGTATGACCTAGTGGTACAACCAAAGCTCAGGCAACTGATACACCAGAGGCGATTCAGCCAATCCGAGCTACGTTAATTAACGCTTTATGTGAACTAGAAAAGCCGGAGCAAGAGTGACCTATATATTCGCCGTTTAAGAATTATCAAGACAGGATTTCCCGGCTTTACAAAAATCTTTCACGAACCTGTAGTGGTGCGTTATGCGAATAATAGGCTAGAGAAGATGGTTTGGGTGCTGGGGGCTGCAGGTTGGGGGCTTCTTCTGTTGTCTTCTACACATGGCTGCAGTCATCGGCCGAATCTCCTGTTTATTGTTGGTTCAATGGGCTGCAATATAAATGTGACCATTTATATACCACTACTACCCTCCATTCCTTTCAAAATATTACCTGCTATCGAGGCCAATTGGATAAAGCGCGAGATGGTAGCGGGAGGATGTAAGTCGCACTGCAGCAATCCTCTAAACTCTCCCACTCCAGCCACATGGCAAATTCAGGATCTGTGAGACATTCTTTCGGTGAAAAGAGAGGGAAATACTCCTGTGTACTATTTTCATATAGCGAATTAAGACCTTGAAGGTACACACCTAGGCAGTCCATGGCGTCGCTGAAATTTGGAATGCAGCACCCTCAGCCTTCACAGGTCAGGCAGGCTTTATACCTACTATACTGTCTTGAATCTCAGTTGAGTCTCATGTCGTCATGCGGCCCAGCCGCGGTGCCGAAGCTGATCAGCAGCAGCTGAGCTATTTATTCGCATGCATTAGTTTCCGTCCTGTCCGTATTATCGTTACATCCATTGTCACCCAGACTCAAGCCTTCTTCCCTCTAGGTGGTAACCAATTGCGAGTCGATCGATTCCTCACCCTCCCATTGAATCCTTCCTTACTACATCTTATGTAGGTATGCATCTATAGGATACTAGGTAGGTGTGCGATGTTTCTTACTTATGTCGCTGTTGGACATTTTAAATCAGTGTCCCCCTGGGCTATGATAGATCCGGATGCTCAGGGTAACTTTCACCGTTGACTTTGCCATAAATCGTATCTTAATAGGCGGTATTCATCTCTTCAAATTAAATCTTTTCGCCTCTTTTCACCTTTCGTGTATTATGGTACAAGCAGGACCGTAATCAAAAAGTATTGGCAACTGAACATTGGCCATCGGCAATGCTTAACCAAAGGTACTCGAGGAGAAATCATCCAACCCAACAACTTTTCGGTCTAAATCAAACTTGAATACCACTCATAGACACGTCAACTTCGTCACGACGCTTGAGCAATCCGACATTCTATTTTCCTTTACTAGTTCATATGGTACAGATATGCTGGGCTGAACAGCTCCAGCGTGGATAGGGATCTTGACAACAGCGATAACTTGGCGCATCCATCTGAAAAGTGCCCTAGCCGTGGAATCGATACCTCCCAACTTCTATCCCCGCCGACAAGTTTTCCGATAATACTCAAAAGTCACCCGCAGTATTCACTATGCCAACGGCTGGGAAAGGCCTCAACCGGGGTCAAATCGCCGCACTCGTCGTAGCGTCAGTAACGATATTCCTCATCGCACTCTCTGTAGCGGGATGGCGTTTCATAGTACGAAGACGACAGTACTGCGTGGAAGAGTTGCCCAAGCGAGACATGGGTGCATCGCCAGACGGCACGGTATCTCAGACAGAACGAAATATCACGACCGAGACCAGACAATCGATCGACACGAGTCATAGCTCGATCTGGGGTGGCATGGGTCGTTCAATCGTTCCAGCCTCTTCATTTAGCGACGATGTATGGGATAGCCGGATATGGCCTCTGCCGCCTGGCCACTCGGAACGGTATACGTTCTTCAGCGAGAGAAGCTCGACAACAGTAGATGATACGTTGGAGATCGAGCGATGGAGTATACATAGTCAAGAATATGAAGAGCCAACAACTGCAAGAAGGCTGGATAGGGAAAATAGATGCGATGGTGTTCGGGGGATATCATATATTGGTGATCAAGCATGTTGACCAAGCATCTCTCAGATAGGGAGGTATTTATCGAACTTCTTATATAGCGACGAGGCATTGCAGAAAACATTAATGATATTACGAACTTCGAGTAAATATGTTCCCGATCTTGTTCTTCTAATCTTGGAAGATAGACTTGTGTGCGGAGACAATATGATTATTTACTACTTCTAAATAGGAACTACACATAGGTAGACAAAACTGGGATGAAGTTAAAACAGAGTAAGTTGTAATATAAGATGTTGCACTGGCACCGGGTTATAGTAACAAGATTAAACTCTTGGATCTGTCAATCTGCTAAATAATAAATCTAATTACAAGGGCTTCTAACTTTTAGCCTTTGGACCGGCGATAAATGATTACCCGATGATGATCCGATTGGTGCGCTAACAATTAAACAGTTACCAAAAACCTGGGGAACTTGGCTGTGACAGTGGATGACAGTGGATGATAGTGGATGATAGTGGATGCCCCTGCTATACTACACCAATCAATTGCGACAATGGGCTGGAGCTGCCGGGTCGCGACTTTTTATCGTAGGTAGAGCTAAATAATTCTAAACTGTATCAGGATCCGAAATCGTTCGACGATTTCTAGGAGGGAAGGAAAGCACCTAACGCACCTAACATTAACAGCACAAAATTACTCATACTCATCATAACCTTGTCCGGTTCTTGCCTTGTCTTGGTCTTGTGTTGTATCCTAACACGGGGAATCCTTCTTCGTTACCTTTTCTTTTTCTTCCTCTTTTTTTATTAACCTTTCCTTCCCCCCTTCTCTCTTTGTTCATCTCTATTTTCAACCTTTCCGTCGATCGACCCAATCTTCTTCACAATGCTTCCTGCATTCCGTGTAGCCACTCGCCAAGCTGCAGTCCCTCGAGGATCAGCAATTGCTTTCCAAGCTGCGAGAGCTGGATCCACTTGGGCCAACGTGCCCCAAGGTCCTCCTGTATGTCATTTGCGCCAATTGAAGCTTGAGAGTGTATCTGATGAGAGAATCATTACTGACAAGATTGTATAGGATGTGAGTGGAACTATTTATAATCCTACTATATGTAGATAGAATCATTATCGTGTTTGTTTGTTGGATCGTGGTTGTTCTGGGACTGACACGATGCATCTTTTCCCCTCTTATTAGGCCATTCTAGGTATGTCTATTTACTATTTACTATTTACTATTTACTATATATCTCTGAGGGAAATATAGGTGGATCAATATTAACTTTTTATAGGTGTAACCGAAGCATTCAAGGCCGATACTTTCGAGAAGAAGATCAACCTAGGTATGTAACTCAGGTCTTATCGTACCAAATAACCACCCACTTGGGTCACTTGGGTCATTTGGGTCACCAGTAAAGAGCTAAGTGGGCTAACTTGCTATTCTCACTCCAGGTGTTGGTGCCTATCGAGATGATCAAGGCAAGCCCTACGTACTCCCCTCCGTTCGCGCCGCCGAGGACAAGATTGTTTCGAAGCATCTGAACAAGGAATACCTTGGTATCACTGGTCTGCCCGAGTTCACCAAGGCTGCTGCCGAGTTGGCCTATGGTAAGGGCTCTTCTGCTCTCGAGCGCCTCGTCATTACCCAGTCCATCTCGGGTACCGGTGCTCTCCGAATCGGTGCCGCTTTCTTGTCGCGCTTCTACCCCGGTGCCAAGACCATCTACATCCCGACCCCGTCGTGGGCCAACCACAAGGCCGTCTTCAACGATGCCGGTCTCAAGGTGGAGCAATACCGCTACTACAACCAGGACACCATCGGACTGGACTTTGAGGGTCTTCTCGCCGATCTGAAGGCCGCCCCCAAGGGAAGCATCTTCCTGTTCCACGCCTGCGCCCACAACCCCACCGGTGTCGACCCCACTCAGGAGCAGTGGAAGGAGATCAGCGCGGCTGTCAAGGCTCAGGGTCACTATGCATTCTTCGACATGGCCTACCAGGGCTTTGCCAGCGGTAACACGGACAGGGATGCATTCGCCGTTCGATACTTTGTTGAGCAGGGTCATGATATCTGCCTGTCGCAAAGCTTTGCCAAGAACATGGTATGCTGAAAACACCCTCGTCTATGTTATCCCTCGAGCGTACAATATAGCTAATAGTAAACAATAGGGTCTCTATGGAGAACGTGTTGGTGCTTTTTCTATCCTTGCCTCGTCGCCCGAGGAGAAGAAGCGCCTCGAGTCGCAAGTCAAGATCCTCATCCGACCTCTGTACTCCAACCCCCCGCTGCACGGCGCGCGCATCGCATCCGAGATCCTCAACGACCCGTCTCTCAACCAGCAGTGGCTAGGCGAGGTCAAGGGTATGGCCGAGCGCATCATCACCATGCGCGCCCTGCTCAAGGAGAACCTCGAGAAGCTCGGCAGCGCGCACGACTGGAGCCACATCACCTCGCAGATCGGCATGTTCGCCTACACTGGTCTTGACCCCACGGCGATGGAGAAGCTGGCCAAGGAGCACAGCGTGTACGCCACCAAGAACGGCCGTATCAGCGTCGCTGGTATCACGAGCGAGAACGTCGGACGTCTAGCCGAGGCCATCTACAAGGTCAAGGGTTAAACCAGCTCTTCTAGTCTGGAGAGGAAATGGTGTCCTAGGTAAAGGGGCTGGGTACATGGTACCTATCTAGGTATTGGAAAAAAAAGGGGGGGGGGGGGGGGGGGGGGGGGGNGAACCCCGTGTGTGGGGCGGGGGGGGGGGGGGGGGAGAAAATCCCATATGCTTGTACGATGGTATGATGATGGATAGAGACGAATGAGTTAACGGATTGTTTGGCTGGTTTACAAAAAGTTAATTCGTTGCCATGTTCTCTCTCCTATGGCAAGTGGAGGGAATGTTTTCCGATATATGCCTGCTGCTATTTTGTTGCTTCACTTCCCATTTTTGTACCTTCGTTCATCGTTTTGGTACTAGACGACGTCCAGTACCTATGATACCACCGACACCTCAAGATGTACCAATGATAAATTCAATGTCATAAACACACATGCAATCGGATCTTAGTCTTTCTGGTCTGTCCTTATATATTATCCATGGTGAGCCTTAGTTTAGGTTCTTCCCCTATCCCAACCGATCCAAATCAACCTTCACCTCATCAAGCCTGGTCTCCATCTCCCTCCACACCCGAGCCATCTCCCGCATCGTCCGCTCCTTGCTCTCGTCCACGGCAACCCCGTAGTCCTCCAGCTCGGCCTCGCGCACACGTATCGCATCCGCCAGACGCATCCGCGCGTCTCCGAGATGCCGGCGGTAGTTGGCCAGCGCCCGTCGGGCCTCGGGCGGGTACGCGGTCCCCCGCGCGTCCCACAGCAGGGCCTCGGCGGCGAGGGCCCAGGTCTGGGTCTCGAGGCCGGCGTCCTCGGCGCGGAGCTCGGCGGAGCGCGCCGCGGGGCCGTGCTTGGCCTCCAGCACGCGGACGAGCTGCGAGACGGCGCGCGCGTGGCGCGCGAGGTGCTGCGTCAGGTCGTGGGTCGCGCGCCGGCGGGAGCGGGACAGCGAGAGCGACGAGGTCGCCACGCCGGCCTGGAGGTTCGTGGTCACGGAGGAGAGGGTCGGGATCGAGCGGTGGATGTAGGACGGGTTCGTGTGCGGGTTCAGCACGCGGGCTAGCGTGCTGGCTTCTCGGTTCAGCGTCGTCGAGAGGGTTGCTGTGAGCACCGGGAAGAGACTGTTTAGCTCGGAGAAGGGAGGGCGGGAGAGCAGGAGGACTAGCGAGGGGGATGGCATGGTGGAGGCGTTGGTGAGGAATGGCGGAAGTAACAGGAGTAAGTCGAGGATCTCTTGGGGTGGAGCGGAGGAGGGTGAAGTGGATGATGGTTGTTGAGCTTGTGGTCTTGATCTGGTTCGTCGGTGGATTTCTTGTTGGTGGTTATTTTGAAGCTGTTGCTTAGATGAAGCTGTGTTGGTTGTTGAATTCGACTCGGGAATAGCTGCTGTCTTAATAGCAGAGCGAAGGAGATGTCGTCTTGTCGTCCTGAGACGATGTGCTCTAAGTTCCTATATCATAGTATTTAGTCGTTGCGATTCTTGTATGTCATTCTCTACACCGAATAAGTATAGAAATCCCACCACGTACGACATCGCGTTTCTTAGCTATCGGGTCGTTGCTCTTGGTCGATCCATCGGTATTTAGAAGAGATCCTGTGATGGTCTTGTACAATCGCTCAAAATCGGGATTGTTCTTGAGGACAGCTTCGTCTATTGGTGGTAACATGGCGGTGATTGGCCTTGTAAGTTAATTAACCTATAGTTTGTAAATAGTTTGTAAATTGCAAGCTCCAAGCCGTAAATTGTTGATGTTGACATGTGCTGGATAATAATAGTCGGTGAACCCCGCGATGCGATGGCTAAAGTATGATAAGGTAGGCACATACGATAAGAGAAATCCGGTCACGAACATGGAACGGCGTCACATGATTTTTAGTTTATACTTCTGTTAACCCGATATCACATTAAGAGAGGTTCGATAAGCATTCCGATAAGAAATCTTGCACTTTCAACCTTCAACTTTCAACTTTCATGTGGTGGTGATCATCTACAGACAGCTCAAGCATAAGCTCATAATTCATGTTGAAGTTATAACAAATCAAAAGCAGGAAGAACTGTCGACATAGACAATCTTTCCGACACTCTACAAAATGCCACCGATACGAGTTCCCGCCGTCCCTTCGCGGTGTTGTCTCTCATCAATATTCGCACCATTCGCATCACCCACACCTCGAGCAACCGCGAATAGTCCATCCCGCGCTCTCAGCACCACAGCATCACTCTCCCGACAGACGCCCTCCCACCTGACCGTCCCGAAGGACCAGGTCCCCGACTACCCGTACGGCCGGTTCCGGACGTACAAGCAGGCGAACGAGGGGCTGTTCGCGGGGTCCAAGATCCGCTTCGGCAACACCGTGGCCGAGCGCTACGGCAACAAGTCGCGCACCACCTGGCTGCCGAACCGCCACTCGAAGCGTCTGTGGTCGCCCTCCCTGAACGCCTTCGTGCGCACGAGAATGACGGCCCGCGTCCTGCGTACCATCGACCGTCTCGGCGGCATCGACGAGTACCTCCTGGGCTCCAAGGCCCAGCGCATCAAGGACCTGGGTCCCGCCGGCTGGGCCCTGCGCTGGAAGATCATGCAGACGCCCGCCGTGCGCGAGCGCTTCGCCCGCGAGCGCGCTGCCATGGGGCTGCCTCCTAAGGAAGAAGAAGGAAGTGCTGTGCTTCCCGGTGAGCTCGGCGCAGATGGTGTGATGTCGGAAGCTGTGTTGAGTGAGGTCGACAGCATGATAAAGCGCGGCGACGAGTTTCTCATTGGGGAGTTGAGGGAGGGCGAGGAGATAGCCGCTGGGAATGACGCCGAGGCTGCCACGGATAGGGGTAGCTTCATGGAAGAGAAG
This sequence comes from Hypoxylon sp. CI-4A, assembly GCA_002120315.1. Classification (NCBI taxonomy): domain Eukaryota; kingdom Fungi; phylum Ascomycota; class Sordariomycetes; order Xylariales; family Hypoxylaceae; genus Hypoxylon; species Hypoxylon sp. CI-4A. The sequence continues at coordinate 129,105 of KZ111547.1, read as the reverse complement.
AATCCCAGAGATACCAGGATATAAAGCAATGCAACATCATACTAGTAGTATCTTTACAGCTGTCTACTACGTACCCTATCTAGCCGGGGATCCAGTTTCAAACCATGAATATGCACCAGGATGAGAATAAAAGCACGGCAATAGGTGGCATTGTATCGTGTAAATTCACCTGTACAGAACGCATCTAGATGCCTACAGTTCTATATGCTGCCCAATGCCATGTACCATACTTTCCGTTTTACATTTTTTTAACATCCACGCGCCAACTCCGAATACGAGAATTTGGATATAACTTTCTGCTAGGCCTCTCTTTTCCCTTAGCTTTTCCCTTAGAATCGCAGATCCCATCCGATCTGAGGGCCGAGTTTGGGCAATTCCTCAGCCACACTCTGTACGTCTTTGTCACCTCTACCACTGAGGCAGATGACGACGTCTTCATCCTTCTTCATGGTCTTGGCCAGCTCGAGAGCGCCATAGATGCCGTGAGCCGACTCGAGCGCGGGGATGATACCTTCCAACTGACTCATGAGTTTGAATCCCATAAAAGCTTCGGCATCTGTGGCCGCGATAAACTTCGCTCGTTGCGAATCTTTCCAGTTGGACAGTTCAGGTCCGACACCTGGGTAGTCAAGACCAGCTGACACCGAGTGAGTATCGGAAATTTGTCCGAACTCGTTCTGCAACACGTACGTCCTTACACCGTGTAACACACCCTTGGTGCCCCCTGTCAACGTAGCCGAGTGCCGGCTGGTGTTGACACCATCACCACCCGCTTCTACACCGAGTAGCTTGACACTGGGATCATTGGAAAAGGGGTAGAACATTCCGACGGCGTTGCTACCTCCACCAACACAGGCCACAACCGCATCGGGCAGCTTGCCTCGCTTCTCCTGCATCTGTGCTTTGGTCTCGTTGCCGATAACTGACTGGAAAGTTCGGACGATAGTAGGGAATGGGTGGGGACCGATAGCAGACCCGATAATGTAATGTGTGTCATCGAGATGAACGACCCAGTAGCGGAGCGCCTCGTTGACAGCGTCTCGTAGCGTCTTGCTGCCGGCTTCCACAGCAATGACCTTCGCACCGAGTAGCCGCATCCGGAATACGTTCAATGCTTGTCGACGTACATCCTCCTATAATATGTTAAGCAATTGTTAAATCTTAGTGGAAGTAGGGAAAGGGGACTTACAGCACCCATGAAGACTGTGCATTCCATGCCGAACTTGGCGCAGACCGTGGCAGTTGCTACACCGTGTTGGCCGGCACCCGTCTCGGCGATGATCTTAGTTTTTCCTAGTCGCTTTGCTAATAGAAGCTGGCCTAGGGCGTTGTTGATCTTATGAGATCCGGTATGGTTCAAGTCTTCTCTCTTTAACCAGATGTTGGCACCGCCCGCATACTCGGTCAGGCGCTCGGCTAGATGTAGCTGGCCCGGCCGTCCCATCCAGGGGTAGTAAGATCTGTACTCCTCCCAGAACTTGGGGTCGTCCTTAATGGCATTGAAACCTTCCTCTAGCTGGGACAAGCAGTCCATGAGAGACTCCGGTACGTACTGACCGCCATACTCGCCAAATCGTTCGGGAATCTTGCCGTGGAGCGCAGCAAGTTGCGCAACCAAGGCGCTGTCGTCATGGTCGGTAATGACACCGTTGACCGTCACATCTTCGCCGCTGGGCTCCTTAGCAACACTGATAGCCTCAACCACACCTACCTCTCGCGTCGTCTCTTGGGAATTTCGACCGCTCACATAGGCACAGTATTCCTCGACAGCCTTGGCGCCGCTACCAGACTCAGACTTTTGGAGGGTTGTGACGATCTGTGAACCTATAACAACGCCATCGGCAATGGAAGCCACAGACTGGAAATGTTCGCGCGTCGAGACGCCAAAGCCGACGGCGGCCGGCTTGTCGCCACTATATTTCTTGACTCGCTCAAGGAGGTTTGGCAGATTCGCATTCAAGGTGCCCAGAGCGCCAGTGACGCCCATGCGCGACACGACATATATAAAGGAATCGGCGAGGGCGCATAGGATACGCATACGGGCATCTGAAGTTGCGGGCGCAATCAGGGGGACATAGGATAACGAACCCCTACTGCATAGTTTTCGGAAAGAGACAGCCTCCTCGGGAGGTAAATCGCAAACGATAAAACCGTTGACGCCGGCGGCCTGGCAATCTCGTAGCAGGGCATCCTCGCCGTAACTCAGCAAAGGGTTATAGTAACCCATCAACAGAACGGGAGCAGTAAGACCATTGGATCTGGCCTTGCTGACCATTTCCAGCGTGGACTTAATGGTGACGCCATTGGCGAGAGCGACAGTATTCGCCGTCTGGATCGTTGGGCCGTCTGCAATTGGGTCTGTGAAAGGTACACCGAGCTCTAGGACATCTATAGTTCTCATCAATTGCTGTTCATTGGGATTGTAACAGGTGCTTTTGCCACAACGTACCAGCACCTCCCTTTTGCATTCCTAACAAGATATCGGGGGTATCTTCGGGTGTAGGGTAACCAGCAGTAACGTAAGTCACCAGCGCAGCCTATAACATGGCGAACATGTATGCAGTTAGCTAACATGGTTCTCGAATCTCTCGTGAGTTGGCAATGCGACTGAGTCTCGTACCCTCTTCTCTGCCTTGCAACGCTTGAACGTTTGCTTGAGCGCCTCCATATTGTTTAAAGTGAGTCAATTGGATTGATTAATTGGTGATACAAAAGATAGAACAATAGGAAACCCCGAGAGGAAAAGAGATTGACCCTTTATGGGAAATTGAAAAATTCGAAGTCTGACTCAACAGAAGATGTTTTTTTTGCAAAATCCGTGGTAGCGAGTGGTAGCGATGTACTGTGTGTACCTAAGTTTGTATAGATTACACAAGATTACACATTTTCCTAATGCGATAACCGGAGAAGGCGTTGCTCATTCTTTACAACCCCGCCATCCCACCTTGCATGCATACAGTCATCGAGTCCCGTACCGTACTACCTCATTCGAAACTACCTAGGTAATCACCTTACTTAGGCATAACCTATAAATTAGCTATTCCTAAAGGGGGAGAAAGGATGGAGAAAATGCGATTGTGAAGCCATTAACAATCGCCACTCCTCGGAGTCTAAATAGTGTCACAATTTTCATTCAAGGTGAGTGCTACGTATGCAATTGACAATATGCAAGTATTCAATATTATGTACCTACCTGTCTATTATCAACCTGACTCGATGTCGATAAAATGTGAAAAAGCGATAGGTGCATGCATGCATGTATAGGTAGAGCCAGTAATGAACGGGCATCTTAGGGGCGGGCTGTGAGTCGAGTCGAAATCTAGAAACTTGACTGGAGAGTCTTAATGCGGCATCAATATAGCTTAGCTTTAAAACAACAAATATCAACACCAATGGGTTCATGGCCTAATGGTAAGGCGTTAGATTTCGGTTTGCATTCCGGTTCTCTAAAGATTGCAGGTTCGATCCCTGCTGAGCTCGAGTGATTTCTTTTTTGTCCTTATCTCTATATATCATTCATATCTATATGTTATGTTGTGAAGATTTTATTCTTTTTCGATTTATTCTTTTTCGATTTATTCTTTTTTTCTCCTTTAAAATAATTTACATTCAAGTACCTTTCTCTTTAGCCTATGGAAAATTCTATCAGGTAGGCACGCACCCTGGCACCTGAGCTTGTATACTACATGTACCTAGAACAATGAGCCAATCAGATATAATCGAGAGAGAGAATTAGGAAGTGAGTTTATTAGCGCAACGGCTTTGTAAGCAACGGGCGGCGACGTCAATCGGAACTATGCTTCTTCTTCTTGCCGATCCCGGGTGCGGATGTCCATCATCTTCACCATTTTCAACCTCGGCTGCCTGCGCAATTCTCTTTTTCGAGTTACCTAGTCACAAAAACTTCCATAGCGCATAGCACCATCTCTGATTACTTTCCTATCTTTCAATTTGAGCATTATTACTCATACAAATAATCTATAGAAAACAACAAGTCGCAATGGCTTCTCGTCTAACCCGCTTCTCGCGGCTCGCCACACCTCTTAGTCACTCTGCGAGATCACCAGCTGTATTCCTTCCTCTACAAAGTCGAATATCAGTCCGTTACTCCTCATCCGACCATCCCTCCAATCCATTCGAGTCCATGCCCTCGCCTCCGCGACTCCCGCCGGACCAGCAAGCCGAGTTCGAACGACTCCAGCGCATAGCCAACACCCAAGAAGGATTCAACCCGACCTCGACCCCAGATTTTTCCTCACTGGAGTCTGCATCCAATACTACCTCCAGCGTAGACGGAACTGAAACCGCGGCATCAGCGACTGAGGATCAGTTCGCATCTGTTCCACTGCGAAAAGGCGCGCCACCCGAATTCGAGGGCGATGTGAATCCCAAGACGGGCGAGGTCGGCGGGCCCAAAAACGAACCTTTGCGATGGGGCGCCACGGGTGATTATAGTTTTAACGGACGCGTGACGGACTTTTGAATCAACGTGCTCGCTGGTTAAGCATTGCCATATGGTTGTGTTACTCCGTCTATTGAATCTATACACGGGGGCGAAATGCTTGATTAAACTATCTAGTAGCTGGTCATCGTGGAAAAAAAAATTTTTTTTTTTTTTTTTAAAAAAAAAATCGAGTCAAAGCGGATGACCACGGACCCGAAGGCACTATTCGCAAAATTTAAAGATGTAGGAAGCCCTTGTTGTTTAATTGAACCCATGATGGTATGCGCCACCAAACAAGGGTTTAACCACAACGACTTTAACATACGCAATTGAAGTTTGAATTACAGTGGCTGCTGCCCTTTTTTTTTTTTACTGGTTCTTGATTCAACGAATGGAAGAAACATCTGATAGGCAAGAAGGAAGATTAAGCGGTCTTCGTCGAACGCCACCAGCTAGAAGCTAGGAGCTACCTAGTGTCGTCGGCTGGGCCTGCCTCACTTCCTCATCACTTAGCGTGCCTCCCCCGCCGTGCTTGTCACCTATTCCGCTAGCAACTCCGTTACTGGCCGCTCAGATGTCTATAGGAACTAGTCGATCGCGTCGTAAGGGGGGTTTAAATTATAGTCGTTTCTTATTTTAAGGCCTAAGGAAATGTTATAAACACTGCATTTATAGTAGGTAGTTAGACCACCTAGTTTTAGGAACACAAGCAAGATGTAGAAGGATATTCACATAATTCGTTGCCACAAGAAGCGCAAATATGCAACACTAAATAAACGTATATTCGTGTCGTCACAAATAGTTTGCTCGAAACTCCACGCTATGCCACCTAACCTACCCGCCTAAAGGGTAGGCAGGCAAAACGAAAAAAAGCAACACAGGCCATAGAAAACAGGTATCTTGCGAAACGGTGGCGAGAGGACCGCTATAGACAGAAGGGACAAAAGTAAGCGCCCCGTCATATCTTTCTAGTATACAGCCCCCATGCTCTATTTTCAAGTGTTATAAATGGCTTTCAGTACGTCTTCGGTTGAATCCGTAACATAAGGTTATGTAGAAGCGGTCGTGGACTCGTTAACCTGTGGTGCCTCTCCGGCGATGGCAGAACTTGTGATACCTGTTGCCTTTGCAGCCTGACTCTCTGATGAGCCACCGTTTTCATTCACGTCAGTGTCGATGTCCATGCTCTCTTCCGCGCTGGATCTTTCTAAACTCGGCGTGGGCATAACGGTGTTCGTCGAAACTGCTGGTCGGTTCTCCTTGTTGCCTTCTCCATTTCCGTTGGTCGGCTTTCCGCTGCTCTTGTCCCCTCCGCTACTGGTACTCCTTGATGCTGCCATCTTGCTCAATACCTCCTTTTCGCCAATGTCTAGCACTTGACTTCGATTCACCTCGCTCATAGCTTTTCTGATTCGTTCCCTACGTGCCTTTCCACGTAGTCGGCTCTGCGGTGCCGCACCATCTACCCAACGCACGCTCGTGATCATGAAGCTGATTCCATCGTGAATCGATTTGCGTCCGTTATATGTCCCTCCGAATTCGCGGCTCTGAATCCCGAATCGCGTTGAGCTGCCGTACTTCTCGAGCGCAGGCAACACCAGAAGCGTCACATGCAGATCGCGATCTGCGGGTATCTGAACGGGACCGGAAGCAGGCGGTGAGGTCAGCACTTCGAGATGCTGCTGCTCGACGGCCGCGGCACGCTGCTTTTTCGTGCCTGTAATCTTGTGCAGTTCCAGCAAGTCAATATCGACGTCTTCACCCCATTCGCCTCGAATCCAGCCTGCGTGAATGCATGCAGCAACGATGTCCGAGTCGTCCGTGTAGACATCTGTTCCCCACACAGCCCGGCGAGCCGTAATTTCCTCGCGTGACGAAGGGCTGAGGTGCACACGAGGAATCTTGACCGTCAACGTCGAATTCTCGTTTCCTTTGATTATGTCCATAGGGAGCGGGCGCGGATTTGACGCGAAGCCAAATTTCGAATGAGATGACTCTAGTTTGCTAGGCTTCAAAGTTACCTGGTACACCACATCGCCTAGGTGCTTTCGCGGTCGGTCCGCGACGCTGTCGAGAACAGCCTGCGATAAGGTCTTGTGTACCGGCTTTGGAATTACGGTCGAGCCGGGCGCCGACGGCTTAGAAGACGGAGCCGGGGCTGATCTAGGAGGTTGGTGATGATGAGTGAGGGCTGTGGTAAAATCTTTGTGAGTTGGAGATGGTATTGGCGTGCTAGTCTTGAGGTTTTTGAGTTGCCCATTGCCTACAGGGAGGGGCGACGCAGCCCCTTCCGGGTGGTGATGGTGATGATGATGACTAAAAGAAAGATTACAATGAATACCGAAGCACATGAAAGATGATGAAGAGTTGTAACTTACTGGTGGTGATGGTGATGGGCGTGGGTTTTGGGGCGCTTAGCCCGACTGCCAACCGGTGTGATTCTTCCCGTGCTATCGTCGTCGCCTTTGACGTCTTCGTCCTTTGCCTTCCTCCGCTTTCCTCTTGTGGTCGTTTTGACGGGTATATCCACAGGCGGGTCATGGCTAGGAAACTCATCTTCACGCCGCAAGGGACCTACATTGGAGAACTGGGGCTGTACGCTGGAAGGCACTGGGCTAGAGACACCGATACCGCGAACACCGCTTCCTATGCCAGAAAACATGCGGCCAAATTCACTCTTGATCCCAGGTTCACCAGCAGGGCCTTGCACTTGCGGTTGCGCGCCCTGAACCGCTTGGGGAAGTGGTGATATCCGTCCCTTGCGATTGATCTCCTGGACGCCAAGGAAGTTTCTCTGATGCCCAGCTGGAGCCGAACCATCATCCATGGGGCGTGGTCGGCCCGCCTCAAACGCAGCTGCTCCAGGTCCACCGTTGTACGCGACTGAAGGGGGCGGTGGACCTTCATCAGCGGGTCTTCCTCGGTGAGTGGCTGGTGGAGGCGGTTGTTGTTGCTGTTGCTGCTGTTGCTGCTGGAGGTTTTGAATAAATCGACGTGTATCAGGGGACTCGAACGGATGCGCAGCCTGTGCGCCCGGTTGACTCACGGGCATAACATGGGGAGGTGGACCAGCTGCTGGGAAGCGTTCGTGGGGGGGAGGCTGCGCATATGCCGGGTGCGCTCCATAAGGCGCGGCAGTAGTCGAAGGGAACTCACCTGGTCGAGGGCCCGGATAGGATTGTCCATATGCATCTCTCGGCGGTGGCTGATCATATCCAGGTCGTTGCCAGACTGCTGGGTCTCGAGGGTCGGGTCTACCATAGGGCGGCTGTCGCGAAAGGACTTGAGGGCCGAGTTCTGCCGGATGCTGACCGTGAGGTCGGCTCGGATCGGACGTGGTCCTTTCCCTCCTAGCACGCTCGCGCATTTCCATATCTCTATCTCTTTCTCTCTCCCTCTCTATTTCACGCTCCCTTTCCCTTTCCCTTTCCCTTTCCATACGTTCTCTCTCGGCGATGTAGGGACGCTGTTCTTCGTACTGCATTCTCTCCCTGTCTCTTCGCTCTCTCTCCCGAAATTCAGCCTCAATATTCATCTGCTCTCTAATTTCTCGTTCCGATGCAAAGCGACGCTGCTCTTCGTATACGATACCCCGAGGTGGCCGCTCCGGATTGTATTCAGCTGGGCCCGGTGGTCGCACCTCTTCCCGTCTACCGTACATAGGATCTCCTGGCGGTGGGCCTCTCCCCATATCTACAGATCTTGGGCCCATGCCGTGATAGGATCTCGGCTGGCTACTGGGTCTAGGAGGCACATTAGCTGCAGGAATCCGCCCCGGTTGTTCTCTTCTCTCTTCAGCTGGCGGCATCGGCGGACCACGCGGCGCGTACGCTTGCGGTGTGTTGTATCGCGATAACTCAGGAGTTCCGTACATGCCCTGTGCTGGCGACCCAGCTGCATTGCCCCTATGATCCCTCCCATCGTAAGGTCTACCTTGATCTGGCGTTTGAGGTCTTCTATTGTACGCGGCAAATTCGTTTGCGCTCTGCATCCTCGGTGACGCGTGAACAGATGGGGCATATTGTGGTCCTGATACGGCTGGAGTGGTGACAGGAGGCGCGAAAGAGGCTGGGTGGCCTGGTGTTGGTTCACGAGGAGCCGGCGGAGGACCCCCCAGCATTGCAGATATCGACATGCTTCCACCTGTACTCCCTGTTCGAGGAATGGAAGTGAGCGCAGGAAGTTCTCGCGCCAAAGGGAAGGCGTTCGTAGGACCGAGATTCACAGGTGGAGCTCTCGGCGCGGGTGGACCACCATAATGGCCCATTTGATGCGCAGGATGAGGCGCGGGTGGCTGTTGCGCCTGGTGAGGAGGGGAGGGAGGAGGCATATTTCGAGCTAGAGGAGCATTAATCGACGATGAACTGGGATGTCGTGAGTGGGTGGGTGGAGGATGTGATGTCGGCTCCGGCGCATAAGATGGTGGTCTCGATTGCGGGTAGAAGGGACTCGCGTCAGACGGTCGTCGCTGATGGTCGGCGTACGCGGCAGGAGGGCCTGCAGATGCAGGATTCGAGGGATGAAAGGGCGAAGATGTGGTTGTTACGGTGGAATTAGAGCTCGACGCGGGAGGAAAAGGCGATCGAGTATAGACTGGTGGTGATGCAGCGTTACGAGCAAAAGGGAGTTGTGGTGGTGGTTGTCTCGAATCCATGGCCGCCCAACGGTTTTTTTTTCTTTCTTTCTTTCTTTACCCACCTAGTGCTTAGGTCGTTATGGGGATGATGCAGTAGGATGGATAGGTCTAGCACCAGCACCAGTACCAACACCAAAGCACCTCTTCTATTCTTGTGTATTCTTCCGTTGTCGCGAAGAGCGTAAAAAATTGAAGCGTGATGCTCTTTTCTGAATTTTATCTCCTTTACTTCTTCGGACCAGCGACTTATAATATGGTTGTATTTCTTCTACTTGATACGCGCTTCTCCCATGGGTACGGTACGGTACGATACGTTGCAGCTAGCAGACATACAACAAAAGTCAAAAGAGGAGAAGAGAAGAAGAAGAGGAGGAGGCAATAAAAACGTGGTAAAAATGAGGATGACGACGTTTCGAGGAAGAAAGTTTAATGTTTCTTCCTTTAGACAGGACAGTAAGGTTGAGACGGACGGGTAAATCAAAGTAGTGCAGGAGCCAAAAAAAGCATAATGGGAATGGGAAAATCTAATCTACTGTATTCTTACTTGCCTTGAGTCTCGCACAGCAGGTACAACAAGCAAGCGCGCATGCACCAGCTTTGTGGGTGCTGGTGCTTCCCTATTTTGGCGCTAGTACTTCCTTGAACTGCTTGGCTCGGTTGGCCCCCTCTTGGCTGGCTGAGCTGGGGAGGGAAGAGAGGGGGCCGTATGGCAGTAAGTATGGCAACCACAGCTTTTATTCAACAGGGGTCCGGAGTGTTTGGATTTGCTGCAAGAGCTTTCGCGAAAAAACAAGGGTGGTGGATGTCTCGATTTGTGGGTAGAAGCATGGATGGAGGGGGCAGGGGGGCGGGAGCTTGTGAGTTGTGTGCCAGTTCAAGGTGTGAGTGGCCCACTAAGACATGCATCTATCCTTGCACGCTGTTTCCATCCTTGTCGAATCCACGGCGTCCACTTGCCAAGTACGCGGCTATCCGCAATCTATCCCCTCTTGTACCTTGCGGGTCACCGTGTCCAGGGAACACGGAACACGCAGATGGTTGCAGAACTGCGGGTGATGGTGGCCGAAGTGAGAATTTGATTTTTTTTTTCTCTCTTTGTTTAGAGCACTTTTCTTACTGTAAGCTGTAGAAGTTTTCTAGCTCTGGCTAGCAAATAGGGAGGGGTGTTCTAACACCTAAGATAAGAAAACAATAAAAAAAAAATTTCTGTACGCATTACCTAGAGAGGTACCTTGAGATGTTTAAATTTTAGGTTTGACCGCATCGTTGTTTGTATCTGGGTCAAGGGAAACAAGGCTCACAAGGGACCTGAATCACGGGCTGCCAGAAATAGTTTAGTTCGGTCGATTGTCTGTCAAAAGTTGGGTCGGACTAAAGAAAAAAAATAAAGTGGATGAGCAAAACGAGGACGGTCATCATGATGTAGATGATTTGAAGGACGAGATGAATAATAGATGTATATGCGGAAGTTATCAGCATTACATTCTACATGTATGTAAGGCTTAAGTCGGTAAAGTTGTTGTTTGCTTCGTTATATTCAGACTGATATACTGTGTACTGCTGAACATTCCATGCTCCGGGGCGAAAGCTGATCCATTGTAGTAAACATCTACTGCGCCGTTGGGTCGGGCTGATCGGTAGGGGCCATAAGACATGAGTTAATGGTGACTCGAGACGAGAAGGTTGTCGACTAGGTACTACACATATTAATTAGCCTCCAGTCTTTAAGTCGAATATCTACCTACTTACCTGCTTAGGTACCTACCTGATTATGCACATCCCACAGGTAGATATAGGTAGGAAGTAATATACCTAGATACATGTAAGTAGACATATATGTAGATAAACTGATGATCCCATAATAAAAGATGAAAACTCCATCAAAGAAAGAAAAGGAACAAACCATGACTCGAAGATCGGAAATGGATTGGTAGTACAAGCCGGGATATTGATTAACACCGTGGAATTAGTATTTCTTAGTTGAATACAGTGTTGGGATCGTGGGGGTTATATGCGTTTGCAGCAGTAGGTTGGCATTATATTCATTCGGCTGCTTCTTATTCTCTGGATGATACGGGGGATATGGGGGGTTTCTTAACCTTGCATTATGCATTGGTGCCGTCATGGTCGCAGATACACCATCGCCATCGATCACTTATCAAAGTTATTGTTCGTCAGCGGCTCGCATAGGATGGCTGATGGTTGGCATGAAGCTGATTTGTTTGATGCACATTACCGAAAAATAGTTGAATGTAATTATGTATGTGGTAAAAAGAAAAGGAAACATGAGAAAAATAGATTCGCCTAATGCGGCACATAACGTAATCTTCCCATATCCATTGGACAGGAACAAGCGACAGGAACAGGTAGGAGCACACCCAAACACCCTAAACCCCGGTCACCCGGAGGGCTGCAGTTGCAAACGAAGTTACCTATTGATTGATTTGAAGTTTCCGTGCGAATACGGTACTACCAACCTGAGTATACCTACCTATTTACATACCGGTACACATGTAGGTAGCTTATATAGGTACTTTAATATTATATATATCAAATATACACAGGTTTTATACATGCGGGGTTTGTATCTACTGGCATGTAATGATACAGTAGGTATCAATAATGCATTAAGTGCATTCTATATTCCCTATAGACATGAAAAAATATACATAAACATATACACCTGATTAAATATCATATGTAGAGATTTCTCCAACGCATCACGACCTCCGCATTTTCTTTTTATATTAAGTATCGGCAGACCATTTACGGGACATTGATTCCTGCAGGGATCACTTAGATAGTTTGCAGATAATCCCTGCTCTTTTTTTTTTCTTTTTTTGCCAACGCATCCAGATCTTCCAACGCGCATTACACCGAGACTTTGTACAAGCCCGGTACCGCTGCAACGTCAACCAGTAAGCCTAATTATTGCAACCTTGAATGTATTGTCTTTGTATACCGTCTATAAACATACCTATGTACCTAATTATGTAGTACATACATACATACAAATGACATGGAACTTAAATGTAGAATTAAAATCTCCAAATTCGTACAGACAGGCAGGCAGGCAGGCAGGCAGTTGAATTTCTTGTCTCGCTACGCCTTTTATACTAAATAGTACATACATGCATACATACATACATCTTCACCTCTTTTTTGACCGACTTTCTTCCCACACAATATTCTTTCGGTGCTACAATGTACTGCCTACCCCTCGGTCCCTGTCAATCCTGTCAATCCCCTCTGTAGAATGCGGTCATCGGACCTGATATGCACTCATACATGCACAAGTCATGCTGTACAACACTTTGCGACCATTGTGCATCCTCGCTACGATTAGGGACAATTCAAACATCCAGTCGGTATACATATCGTCTAGGCATGAGTGCCACCGTCTCCTCGGCTACGTTCAGATAGGTAGGTAAGGAGTTACTTTGGCCGGCGGGGAACAAGATCTTGTTGTATGGAACTGTGAGGAGACACTAGCAAGCCTCCATGTCTGCAGGATCCAACCACCTGCAGTACATGTCCCTCTTAGGCAGACGTGCTCTGCTGGGTTCATAGCCGATGCAACAATAGACCTGTGACGCCTTACTACATCCGGCATTTTGCAGCCCTACGCCGAGTCCAGGGAGATTGCGAAGATGAGACGAAGTAGCTGTGTGTGTTCTAGAATATTACTTCTACCGAAATCAGAGGTCTAGGTTCATAGGCATATATGGTGAGCTTGTGTATGGTATTGTGTAAGAAACAAGAGCTTCAAAGTAAACACCCTGACACTGAGCGAGCCCTATCATACAAAACATTTCATGTTTTCGTCACTCAAAGGAGGGTTCATAGAGGAAACCTCAGCTCAGGGGAGCAAGTATGTCGCGGGAATATATGACTTGTATTAAATATTGATAGTGCTGACATTTATAACGAATGACAAAGAAACTATTAAATGAAAGATAATAATGAATGGCTCCCATAACTACTGTTTGTCGAATGTGATGAGGGAGCGCCCCAGCACACTCGACCCCTTAACCACCCCTCACTTTAAACCAGATGTCGTGACATGCGTAATTCCTGTTCCCGTAGAGATTATTGAGCGTGATGATGGTTTTTACATAACCGAGCAGCCTGGACCAGAGTTGTTCCCTGCGTTGAGGCCATCAGAGGTATCGCTAAAGTCGAATAGCCCCTTTTTGGGAGGAGTAGGCTTCTTCGAACCGTTGAGAGTCGTGTTCTTGACGTTGGCCATTGTTGAATAAGTATGTATTGATTTTGAACGGTTATCCGTCTGCTGTTTTTTTTCTTTGTATATGTGTGTAAGGTTTGCGTATATTACTGTGTTGTTGATTTACTCGTGAAACAGGTCAAGTAGAAGTCGAGCTACGCGCGAGGTTTTATACTTGAAACTTCTATGGAAATACATAAGAGCGAGTATTGCCCCAGTGGCTACCTCCAGGTATTTTTACAATCGGTGTATAAAGGGTCCTTTGCATCCAGTTTTAGAAACACCCCGTGACCTCATCCCTCAAACGAACTGTTTATTGTCGATGACAATGGTGCTACGGTTACCTTTGTTAATATTACTTAGGATGCACGTAAATCAGAAGAGGCTCAAAATAGTTACTTCATTGAAAGGCATAATGCTATAGTGTTCTATAATTGGCATTCCCTTTAGTATTAGTTTATAGAGAGAACTAGCTCTAATCCTATTGGTCTCCTTTGATGGATGGTATATGGCTTGTGATCGCTTCTTCTGTCCGACACAAAGCAATCCGAGTTATTCATTTCTTCTAGTTCTTAATCATAAGGCTGATTATTGTCATGGTATAATAAAGTCCTTGGTGAAGATTTTCTACCTACCCATGTTGTTCTCTGTCATGCCTAACAAGATGACAAGATGGTTATGAGCGACAACACAAGTTCCCCTTATCTGTTTGAAACGAACTGTAGATTTTTCGAGCTGGATTGAAACAATACGAGTTCAAAGCTCCATGTGCTGTGGAACCTGCCATGATATGCTGATATTAAAGCGGTGTTAGAATAATGGTGTCAACTGACGACTGCGTGTAATTGAACCTCAAAACACTACACACTAAAGAACTACCTTGAACATTCTATCATAAAATTCGTCAGTCATAATTAAAGTATCATGAAATGTCGTCCTATGTCCCTTCTTAGCCCAGCGCTGTCAACCTAACCTAGAATAACGCCATAGCCCCGAACGAATCCCAGCCTGATAATCTGAAATCAGCCCAAGCACAGTTAAAATTAGATAGGTAACGAAGCAAAACAAACCATTTCTGATTAGCTTTCCATCTTCACCTAACGACGTCCTGGCTTCTTCATGTAGCAATTCTCGCAGAGAACCTTGACCTTGACCATACGGAATGATCCTGGCTTGCGGCATAGCTCGCAGTCGTAGGTGGTTAAGAGTTGACGTAACCCGCGAAATGTAGTGATTTTTAGGATCTTGAACATAATATGTCGATATTCTGGCCTAGCGCGTTGGATTGCGCCTCTCGCTGTTTCCTTAACGAATGGGAAATCGTACAATAGGTTCGCGATCTGTTTGGCGGCTTTGTTCACCCGTTCGAGCCGAATCAAGGAGCGAAGACTACAGTTGTTGAGTATCATCATGATGACCTCGTTGGGAAGAATTGCTAATCGGCCGAGTCCAGCTGAGGGGAGGTTCGAGACAGAATTAGGAGTATTGGTTAACAGCTGAAGGGGACGCTCAGCTGCAGCTCGCTGGCGTCCTGCTTCGGCAGCTTGCTTTCTCCTTCGATTTTCCTCCTCTGAATTTCGGTATCGACGCATGTTTGTCAATGTGTAGGCGTATTTGTAGTTCACGAAGGGGTGTTTTGTTTGAGGGGTATGAACGTATTCTTTGCGAGGTGCTCAGAGCTTGAGAGCAGTATGCAAGTCTTTGATTGGTCACCTCACAAGCTCTCATTGCATGTGGTAAAATGCCGGTTGCCTAGAAAGTGATATATCGGTTGCCTAGGTAGAAATGTGAAATAATTGACTTTTCCAGAGAGCGAATGCTAGGTTGCTATATCTTGCCGGTGTTAAATCTATCGCGAAAATTAAAGACCAACAGAGAAGCTGATAATCACGTCCCTTGTCTAAGCGTATAATGGAGGCAAACATACCTACCTATGTACCTGCCTACATGGAAATGGAAATGTCAAGTTAAAGCCGTACCTATCAATACCTATATACGGATACCTAGGTATACATACCTACATACCTACCTATACCTATAAATTGTATGAGATCAATTGGTGTGTATGTTAGGCTTCATTATAGGTACCTATAGTTAGTATTCTTATCCTTAGATATACGGCAAGCAATAATATAGTGTGTTTTGCATAGGAAGGCTAAGGATGAAATTAGGAGCAGAACATCACCTATTCTTATAGCAGACAATAAATTCCCTACATGCTCTGCAGGTGCTATATTAAGTACATGTCGAGTACCGGGCTTTGAAATTCTAAAACATTCAACATCAACCGTCCATTGGAAGTTGTGACCTCAATTACATCAATGATGCTAGAGTACACGTGGGCCTTCCTTCTGTCCCCTGTACGGTGTGCTGATGGATAAGAATGGATCTTATTCGCTACCATGCTTACTGTAGCCCGTAGGTACCTACCTGCTAACTAGCTCTAGCGCTAGTCTGGAAGATCACAAGGCGCCATTGAAACATCCATGGAAGCTTATAAGGCTCCATTACACACGCTGACCACTGACACACTAATTTAGGTAGGTACCTACATAGTAATTACTGAGTGGACATCTCATGTTCAACGATGTCAACTAAAACAACAACAACAACAACCATGCTTTAATACTGGATCGCCCCATGGATCGCGTGTAATTCATGACCGGGAGGTTGATAGTAGATATTAGTTCCAAGTTGCATCATTCATTTCATGTTGGACCCTAAAACGAAAAACTTGTCTTCATTCCCACCTTTCTCACCACTTCTACCACCATACCACCCTCAACCACTTCGGTGCACCCCTCCTCGTCCTCTTCCTGCGACACAGCTTACCCGCATCGAGTTCCCCACCATCCTGTCCAACGATTTCAGCAGCCAGAGGACAGAGGAGGGAGTAGTAGCAATAGTAGTAGCAGCAACCGTGGAATTCTAGTACAAGGAGAAGGAGAAGGAGAAGCATACGAGGCCTACGAACTTGAACCCCTTCATCTCGACTACAATCGCGAACATCAACACCCTCTATCGGATAGGGAGAAGCGGCAAAGAGTAAAGAGAGAAGAAAAAAAACGGTGGCTCGAGCAGCAAGACGAGATGAAGTTTTCCCATAGCATTCAGTTCAATGCTGTTCCCGATTGGAGCAGTCATTATATTGCATACAGTAACCTCAAGAAGCTGTTAGTTTATTCCTCTTTCTGCCGCTCATCATTCCAATCTTTTATGATTATTTAATGGTTGTTGTTAACCGAATCACTTCCAGTATCTACGGACTAGAAAAGACTGTTCACCAGCCTGGTGTATCCGATGTCGAGACTCGACCGCTCCTCCGAAATGAAGACCCCGAAACAGTCTTTGGCCGAGCGCTGGACGTCGAGCTAGAAAAGATTTCTTCTTTCTATGGGGTTAAAGAAAAAGAGCTATCCGATGAGGTGGATGACCTAATGCGCGATCTTGGGTCGCTTGACGCCCGCGACGACGAATCCGAGGCGCCGCTGAGGCCAGTCCTACCACATCCTGTTAGCGATCAGGTGAGACCTACTACTGGTGGTCCTCGGAGTACCCAGAGCGGTCGTAGCATGCGCTCGACCGACGATGGCGTCGAAGATAGCGATGAAGACGACGACGACGACGATCAAGACGAGACCTCGGCCTTAAATAAGAGACGTAGATCAAGCCTCGGCGGTGGTGGCGCTTTAAGTCGACGGAAGACTATCCCAAATGCTATGTTCGCTTCTACCGACATGACCGCTTCGACTGATCTTACCCGGTCGCGAAGATATAGCGTTGGTTACGATGACTATGCAGAGACGGCCCAGGTGTTAACTTCTGGTATCATGCTGAAGAAACGCATCATCAGTCTCTACGTCCAGCTGTGCGAGTTGAAATCATATGTACAGCTGAACAAGACTGGCTTCAGCAAGGTTCTCAAGAAATTTGACAAGATCATCGACAAGGAGTTTCGACCAAAGTATATGGAGGGGACCGTTAAAGGTGCTTATCCTTTCTTGCCCGAAACGATTCAGACGATCGAGGAGAACATCGCCAAAATGGAGACAGCATATGCCGACACGGTGACGCATGGCGATGAGGCTCTCGCCAAGAAGGATCTTCGCTCTCACCTTAGGGAGCATGTCGTCTGGGAACGAAACACGGTATGGCGAGAACTGATCGGTCTAGAGCGTCGCGCTGAGGCTGCAACCCTCGGTAAGGGTCTTCTCGGTGCGCCAAATGATGGAATGAAGGTGAGATTACAAGGCGACGACGATGTGCCCGTGACACCTATGAAGCAGATTCAAACGCCGATTGGCCGTTTTACCTGTCCGTCCTGGTTATTCAGCTCCACCATGTTTACACTCATTGGGATTATCGCCATATTCTTGGTGTTACTACTCGCTCCCATTATGGATAGACCCGAGCAGCAGAATTGTTTGGCTATGTTGGTGTTCGTCAGTCTGCTGTGGGCTACCGAGGTGAGTTTGGTTGATAAGTGCTGTTTCTTCCACATACGGCTAACTTTGTCTTAGGTGATACCACTCTTCGTGACGTCTTTATTAATCCCGTTCCTCTGTGTCGTCCTTAACGTCGTCCGTTCGGATAGCCCACCGCATGCGCGGCTTGGCTCCAAGGATGCTACAAACTATGTCTTCGCCGCGATGTGGACACCAGTTATCATGTTGCTTCTTGGAGGATTCACGGTAGCCGCCGCCTTGTCGAAATGCAAGATCGACAAGCGGATTGCGACCTTTGTCCTTAGTAAGGCGGGAACGCAGCCGAGGACTGTTCTCGTTGCCAACATGTTTGTGGCTGCTTTCGCGAGTATGCTCGTTAGTAACGTAGCAGCCCCTGTGCTCTGCTTCTCCATCATCGAGGTAGGTTGACCGCCCATACAATTCTCAAACGCTTGTCTAATAAGAAATCGACAGCCTATGCTACGCAATCTTCCTTCGGATTCCAACATGTCCAAGGCGGTGATCATGGGCATTGCGCTTGCTTCTAATGTTGGCGGCATGCTCTCTCCTATCGCCTCGCCCCAAAATGTGGTCGCGCTGGACATCATGGAGCCAGCGCTTACTTGGGGACAATGGTTTTTCATTGCGATCCCCGTTGGAATCGTATCGATTCTCATAATCTGGGTAATCCTTCTCACTACGTTCCAACCTGGAAAGGGAACGACTATTGTGCCGATCAGGCCAGTGAAAGAACCATTTACCGGGTTGCAATGGTTTGTGACCATTGTATGTATTGCCACCATTGGGCTCTGGTGCGCCAGCCATCAGCTCGAATCGACGTTTGGGCACATGGGCGTCATCGCAATCTTCCCAATTGTACTCTTCTTCGGAGTTGGCATACTCACCAAGGAAGATTTCAACAACTTCCCGTGGACTATTATTATCCTCGCAGCGGGTGGGTTATCGCTCGGCAAGGCAGTCGACTCTTCAGGGCTGCTTCACACGGTGGCCGAGAGCATTTCTCACAAGGTAGAAGGCTTGGACTTGTATGGTGTTCTAATTATCTTCTCTACCTTGACGTTGGTGATTGCCACTTTTATCAGTCACACGGTGGCTGCGTTGATCATCTTACCATTGGTGTCCAATATCGGAAAGGATATGGACGAGCCGCATCCTAACCTGCTCGTCATGGCTGCGGCGCTCATGTGTAGCGCAGCTATGGCGTTACCAACAAGCGGCTTCCCCAACATGAGTAAGTCCATCCCCTTCATTTATTGTCAGGGTTGCATCTAACACTTTGCAGCGGCCATCATGAAGGAGGATGCTACGGGACAGCGATACTTGAATGTGAAGCATTTTATCAGCCGTGGCGTACCGAGTAGTCTGGTCACGTTGGTAGTAGTCGTTACTCTCGGATACGGCGCTATGCTGATTGTTGGGCTGTAAATTGCTTGCTGCTAACGTACATGACTGTGGTCCATATTCATGTATATGTTCCGATATTCGTCCTTACGTAGGTACGTATGGCTGGCTGGCGTGCATGTATTGCTTTGCTTTGTATTGCAAGAGTTGGTTTATGTATAGAAGTTTTATGTTGTGCGGTTTCTCTATAGATACGGATTCACTTACTTGCTAATATGCAACTTGCAAACATTTTGGGAGGGTTTTCTTCTCTGCGTATATGTATTTACCCCTTACATGCTGTGCTAGGAGAAGCATCCTTTCCCATGTGAAGATATACATACTTAAATGCCATAGGCACCTGTCTATATTGAATAGTAAATAATTGTACCTGTGGAAAATCTGATAGGGCTATTTATAGTAGGCGTAACGTAAATGTACATGTATTTACGTACATAATGTAGGCAGGTACCTAATCAAATGGAGGTACCTTACCTTCAACAATACTCTACACAACGAGATGTCGTCATAGGCTGTCGAGGTACATCTATGGTACATATACGGAATACATTTAACTTGCATTGTCTCCACATAAGACCCACCTTAGCTTCGATGTTCCCCAACTTTGAACTCGCCGGAAAGAACAGTGGAAGGGTTCAGATCCATGACAATTGCATAATTACTTTCCTTCCCTTCGCCTATTTTGCTCTTTTACGAAAAAAAACAACATTCTGTAATATTTTTGTCTCAAAGATCCTAACCAGCCGATGATCGTCCTCTTAGGGTAACTCTGGAAGTAATGCCAAAATTAATAAACTAAAGATGCTCTCCGCCTTCACAGCTCGCCCTATCATCGAGCTCAGGCAGCGCGACAAGTCCAAGATAGAAACCATCTTAGCTCATGGTATGTATTGCCGTCTCTAGTTGAGGTCTTACATGATTATTATAGATTAACATCCTATTTCATTGACTATAGGTGACCGTGTTTTTGTTGGTTTAAATACAGGTTCGCTGAGGGTATACCGCCTCAACGAACTATCCCAGCCGTCCAACAATGGTACCTCTTCTTCTCTCGTCGATACCCAGTCGAGCCCGAAGCCCGAATCTTCCAATAAACCAACTGACCTCCTGCGCGAAGTCGAGAAATTCTCAACGCGCGCCGTCGAGCAGCTTGCCATAATCAGAGAAGCCAACACTCTCGTGTCTCTCTCTAATTACCATGTCTCCCTCCACGACCTACAAAGCTACGAGTTGATCGATACAATAGCACGTACCAAGAATGCCACATGCTTCGCTGTTACCAGCGATATCGTTAAGGATGCTGCGACTGGCATCCCAGAGATCATCAGTCGTCTCGCTGTAGCTGTAAAGCGGCGCTTATTGCTATGGAGCTGGCACGAGAGCGAGCTGCACGACGAAGTCACCGAGATTGTGCTACCAGAGGCCATAAGGACGTTGACATGGGCAAATGCGACTAAGGTTGTTTGCGGCATGAATGCAGGTTATGTGCTGGTTGATGTGACCAATTCCGAAACACGCGAAATCGTGGGGCTCGGCGCCGCAGCAACAGGAGGCCAGGGCAGTCGATTTGGTGCGGCGAGTATGGGTTATATGGGACTCGGTGGATATATGCCAAAGCCGTTGGCTGCGAGGTTGGCCGAGGGACAGATGCTACTTGCGAAAGATATCAACTCGTTATTCATTGACATGGACGGAAACCCATTGGAGAAGCGTCAGGTCCCATGGCAAAATGCCCCGGAAAGCATTGGCTATAGCTACCCGTACATCCTGGCCCTCCAACCTCCAACCAAGGGCACTCTAGAAGTACGGAACCCGGAAACCCTAAGCCTTCTACAGACAATAGAACTTCCCGGTGCAGCTCAGCTCTCCTTTCCACCGCCCACAGTGAGCCTCGCCCATGCGGCCAAGGGATTTCATATCAGCAGCGATCGAGCCGTATGGAAAATGGAAGCCATCGACTATGATACCCAAGTGCGGGAGTTGATCGATAGCGCAAAGTACGACGAAGCAATAAGCGTGCTTGGTATGCTTGAGGATGCGCTTTTGAAAGACAAGACAGGTACCATGCGTGAGGCAAAGATGCTGAAAGCTGAAGTTCTGTTCAAGAAGAGGAAGTTCTCCGAAAGTCTGGCTCTGTTCAACGAGGATGAAGTACATGCGCCTCCCCAACGGGTTTTGAGATTGTATCCCAGGACGATCGTGGGGGACCTGTCTGCCGAATCGACGCGGGATGAGACTTCGGAAGAGGAGGAAGCCCAAGAAGAAGATGAGAAGGCCGATGGTGAAAGGTCGGCAAAGGCAGACACCACCGCTGAAGTTGCGTCCCCGCCTAAACCCAGCACTTTTGCCAAGTATTGGATGGGACACCGCAAGACAGATTCCGATACGGCATCTGTCGCATCGTCTAGGAAGGCCGGTACCGACAACGAAGACGTGGCGAGCATACGGGCCAAGAGCAAGAAAAAGGATTCGGGCGAGAGTGGTCCCTTGGAAGGGAAAGATCTGATTAAGGCGGTCCGTGAATTAAACAGCTACTTAGCCGGCACGAGGGCTCGTCTGCAGCGGTGGATTGACCCAGCCACCGGAAAGCTGAAGCCGCGCAAACAGACTACGGGCGCGGATTCATCCATAAGTTTGGATGAGAATTTAGATGCATTATTGACGCATCCTCGCTCCGAGTCCGACGAGCAACTCGAACAAGAGCTCAAAGAAACATTCACCGTGGTCGATACGGCACTTTTCCGTGGTTTAATGTTTGTCACGCCGACCCTTGCTGGGTCTCTGTTTCGCATTCCGAACTTCTGCGACCCCTCGGTGGTGAACGAACATCTGCTGAAGAACGATCGCTATAACGAGCTGGTTGATTTCTTCTACGGGAAGAAGCTCCACCGCGAGGCGCTCACTCTCCTTCGAAAGTTCGGAGACGTGGAACCGGAAGGAGAATCAACCAAGCTGGATATGAATGGCCATACGGATACCGAAGTCGTGATTCCCGAGCAGCTGCGCGGTCCGCAAAGAACAGTCGGTTACCTGCAAAGTCTGCCGCCGGAAATGATCGACATCATACTAGAGTTTGCCGACTGGGTCTTGCGGCGCGATCCTAGCCAGGGGATGGAAATCTTTTTGGCGGACAGTGAAAACGCCGAGACCTTGCCACGGGAAAGGGTCGTTCAGTACCTTGGTGCTATTGATCTGAACTTAGAAATTCGCTATCTTCATCATATTATCACAGAGCTCGAGGACGGCACACCGGACTTCCACAACCGACTCGTAGAGCTGCTGGTGCAAGTACTAAGGGAGGGCGAACGGAATGACGATTGGAACGAGAAGCTGAATACTCTAGTGACCTTCTTGAAGAGTAGCCAGCAGTACAGTCTCAGTAGAGCTTTGGGCATTATTCCTCGTGATGGTAGGTTACTCTACGCCGACAGCGAGCACCGCATGTATCTAACAGAGCATACAGATCCTGCATTTTACGAAGCTCGAGCGATAATATTTAGCAATATGGGCTCACATAAGCAAGCATTAGAGATCTACGTATTTCACATGCAAGATTACGCGAAAGCAGAAGAGTACGTATTGTGTATTCTACATATCATTGACAACTATGACTTACAAGGGGATCAGGTACTGCAATCGAATTCATGCGCTGCCCAGCTCTCGTCGAGAGTCGTTTGCGGCGTCTGTAGCAGAAGAGAACGATCGGGATCCTGACTCAAAACCCTCCATCTATCACATGTTACTCTCCTTGTACCTGACTCCACCACCCCCAAACAAGCCGAATCTGGAACCGGCTTTGTCGCTGCTTTCTAGGCATGGTTCCCGTCTGCCGGCAGAATCGACACTGTCCCTCATACCCGACGACCTTCCCATAGCAGAGCTCGAATCGTATTTCAGGGGTCGTATCCGTGCGGCTAATAGTGTTGTCTCGGAGTCGCGCATCGTTGAAGGGCTGCGCAAGACGCAGCTCGTGAACACGCAAGCACTGCTGCTTCTAGGTGATAGAGTTTTAGGGGGACAATATGGACGCAGCAGGAGGGTGTTTATCGGCGAAGAGAGGGTATGCGGCGTCTGTCACAAAAGATTGGGCAATAGCGTCGTCGCGGTGCTACCCGATAACAATGTTGTCCATTATGGATGCTTGGGTCGACAGGGAAGTAGCACGAGTGGGAACCGGGGCGAACGGATTGCCGGCTCTTGGGGTAGACATGGTTGAGAAGTTCGTTTTCACAGGCAGGATTGTCCATATCTCCTTTCATCTACTGCTACCCGCGTCATGCTGGTTAGCGGTAGCTGACGCACCTTGGGAGGACGGTTCATATTTCTCCAAGCAGGGAGGCAGGGCGAAGACCATTTTCGAAAGCATCGAAAATCGGGGGTGTTCGGATTGTTTGAGAGCATAAGCATAACTTTGGTCATTATTGCATGCTGTCGGAGTAGTTGGCGATAAATCGGTAATACCCACTTGTATCTAGGCCACAGTCAAATTGATAATAACCAACCGTTTGCTGCTTTTACCAGGCGAATACAGGAGTCGGATAATCGATGAGCGAAGGCTTGGTCACTTAATCTTCTTCATCCTGCACCACCTCCTCTCCATAATTCTCCTCCTCGGCTGCCTCGTCGATCTGGGCGGCACCGGCACCATCGACGCGCTTCCCGTTCGATGTAGATGGATCGGTAGATAAGGCAGCTACCTCGCGAACCTCTTCTTCCATGCGCCTTGTCAGCTCGCTGTTCACGCGCTCTTGTAGCGACAATACGGCTTCTCGTAGTGTGTTCAAATAGGTGGTCTTGTGAGCTGCGGACTCGGTGCTGGGAAGAGAGAGTTGGGTCGAGATTGTAAATGGGGTGGTCGAGGATAGGGAAGAAGAGGAGGGATTCTCGGTGGAGTTCGAGTTGGAATATGTCGCTTTTAGATGTGTTGTTGAGCTCGTAGCTGAAGGGGAGATGTCTGCTTGAGTTGGGGAAGACGGCGACATTGTTGGTAGGATTACTTGGTATTTTACCGCATAAGACTCAACATAGAAATAAAAATGTAGAATACGTAGATAGTGAAGGTGAAGGTGAAGGTGAAGGTTTTTAGTAGATGATAGCGGGGTTGGGGGTGTCGAGTTTCTCAGTGAGAAATAACGCGGGGCAGATGGGGCAGCGTCACTATATGTACATAAGTCGAGAGTACTTATGTATGTACCTTAGGTATGTACTGTACATTAGCAGGTACAAGCTGTACTTCCAAGACCCCTACATTCAATGTAGGTTGTAGTTCCCCGTCGACCTTACATTCATCATCCACTTTGTGCATTAAACTTCCCATCCGCATCCGCATCCATCTTTCATCCATGTCTTTTTACAATATTCTGTGCTCACCTATACTACTCTACCTCTTCCCCTCATTATACAATTATAATTACAATTACAATTACAATTGCAATCCACTTCATTCGATCGATCTTAACGAGATTCTTTACTACCTTCCGTCATCATCACAAATGCAAAGATACGTATTCGGCAATTGAAAGACGTGAATCAGCAACGTGGGTTGGTGTCGATCCTCCTACTATTACATATTGCATCGCAAGTGTTGGGGGGGCAAGATGTAACAGAGCTGGGGGCAATACTGGAACGTTTCGATTTACCGACCTACAGTAGTTTACATACTATTACACAATGCAGCGACCCCAGCAGCGGGCCCCCGGGAGCTTCTCTCCCCTGCCCGGGAGTGTTTCGGCCACTTCAGCCTCGACCGCCGCAGCAGCAGCCGCTTCTTCGATAACTCCTTCAGCAGCAGCCGCAGCAGCAGCTATTTCGAGACCTTTGATACGTAGGATAGATACATCATCGAGCGAAGATACCATTTCTGTTCCCAGGGCGAGAGGTCCTCAGAGTCCTGTGAACTCATCTGGTGTTGTCAGTCCAACCTATTCCAATAACTCGCATAACTTCTCCCGTCCGACGAGACCTAGTATCGAGCTTTCTCAACCGAGAAACACATCGCCTTTAACTTTACCTCCTACTCGCATCGGCCACACGAGAAAGCACTCCCAGACACAGGGTCATTTCGAACCATCTTTACCTTCTACGAGCACTTCCAACCTCTCCCAAGTCGCCATGGCTCAGGCCCAAGCACAATTGGGTGGCGGGCTCTCAGCTAGTCAAATTGCTGCTCAGGCCGCTGTAATGCATCATCAACAACATAGTCGCCATCGATCGCAAACCGTCCCCTTCCCTGGGAGCGATGGTCACGATGCCGCGAAGAGACAGGTCCCTAAACCCGCATCCGGCCATCGTAGCCCACCAATGTTAAGCTTGACCGAGGCGAGCGCCCCACGAGACAACGGGTTTGGTGGCCAGGGATATCACAATGGGCTTTTAGGTAGTCATGCCGCCGCAGCAACTGCAGCAGCCAATGTCGTCTTCCCAAGGTCACCTCAGTCCTCGCCAGGCCTACCACCACCGGACCAGTCTATGCCCCCACCCCAGACGATCCCCGAGAAGCCCCCCAAGGCAGAAAAGTCCAAAGTAAAGCTATTTTCGCGACCCAAGAAAATCGATACCAAAGGCGAAGCAAAAGATCGACCGTTACCAAGCCCTGGGAAGATTGGTTCTGCTTTGGCTTCATTGCAACGTGCCAACTTCAGCACAACGAGCCTCGCAGATTCCCAGTCCTTCTACAGTCTAGGCAATTCGTCTGCCGCCACCATCCGACCTGTCGACTCGTCCACGGAGAAGGAGGGTAAAGAAAAGGACAAGGAAAAGAAGCACCACTTTCTATCGCGACAAAAGCACAAGTTGACTAGTAAGGATGATTACCACCTGCCCCTATCTTCCGCTGCCAGCAATTCGCGACCTGTCGACCCCAGTGCACCTTCGAGTCTGTACAATTTCAACCTACCGCCGAGTCCAGGTCCCAATAACAACATTGGCAAAAGCGTCAGTGGCCTTGACTTACGGCATGGAGGCCGCGCGTTACGAGACAAAAGGAAAGAAGACAACGAATCTTCGTATGCCGCTGGTTCGGAATGGCCTGGACCTGGTAGTTATGGTTCGACAGTAGCCGCTTCGCACTCGTACCTTTCAGAGCCTATTGATTCGGGAAAGTATGGCCTCCATAACATGTCGCTAGACGATGCATGGCCATATTTAAGGGCTAAACTACTGGTCATTTTCGAGGGTGAGGATCTACGGTTACCCGTAGAGGATTTTAACCGTGTCGTTACCATGCATATTCAATACTGCATACAGCGACGTTCGGCTCATATCATCATTGGCGACTTACGAGACTTGCTCTCGACGGGCTTTGCCTCATTCGATCATACACTACGTAGAACCTCGGAGGACAGGTTGATACCCTCGCTCGTGGAGTTGTGGATTTTTACGTTTACGAGTATTCTACCTTACATGCAGGCTGTTTTTCTACCACTCGATCTAGAATTCTCCGGATCGGGGTCCCTCCTAACTCCGGAACAGGCGCGGGACTTTTGGGGAGGCATCATAGCCAACACCCCGGCGCCAAGTACAAATCCTAGTGGACCGAATTATGAGGCTCATCTATCCCCAGCATCTACTGTGCTTGATGTTCGTCGGCTCGTTCTTATTTCGTATCGGGACTCTTTGATTCTGCCTCGGTATGAAAAGCTGAAGACTATCTTCTCTCGGCTGTCGCTAGAGCATCTTCCGTCATCTCTCGCCTCCCTCGCGCTGGCATCACCGCCGCTTTTAAGTGACAGTGCTGCATCTCTATCTACTTCGCCAAGCGACGGGCTTACCGGCCGCCCAGGAACAGCCATGTCGTTGGACCCAAGTGTCGCAAGCTACAACTCGACATCTACGACAGTCTTCGGTAACGAATCAAACCCGTCGCGAAGCCGTGCCATCAGTAACGTATCTTTCGGCAGTGGCATATCCGACCCGGCATCCACCGGAAGTCTTCTGAGGCCTTTCACTCCCCAGATGCGAGATGGCAGCGAGCGTGGCGGCAGAGAGATGGTTGGCAGCATGCGGGAGCAGAACGTGGAGGACAGCAAGCAGGTTACGGAGATGGTCGGTCGCATGCTTCAATGCATGAGCGTTCTAGCCAGCGTCGATCCCGGCACCAACTCCATAAGCACAGACGAAGGCAGCAAAATGGTGGCAGAGCTAGGTCGACTGCTTAAGCTCAATTGGCTGGGTAGAGGTAGGACTGGTAGGAACCGGAGAGGTATGGTTGGTGGGAGGGTCAAGAGGCAGGAGAACAATGGTTCCATCAGCCATGGTGTTTTACGAGAAGGGATACGTGAAGGGATTGAGGTGATCTGATTTAGGTCAACTTTGTATGGATCAACGTATCACAACGAAACAACGAAATTCATTTACCATCTACTTATTGATGGAGTTATTCGGTTATTGGTAAAATTGGCAAGGCAGCGTCACGATTATCATTAGGATCACTTTCATCTTGGGATTTAAGTGGACATGGATTTATTTCTTGTATCATTATATACGCCTAAGGATTACCTGTATGGACATCTACAATTCAACCTTCTTGCAATGTTCAGAGCAGGATCCAATATCCAGAACGCGCTGCGCTTGGTTCAAATATTCGCAAAATATTGTTTGTATCTGTGATAACTCAGTTAGCCAAAGGTTCAAGTACCAAAGTTGGCAACAAGTAAATGGAAATAGGCGGCGAGATCAGACATCCAAGGAAGGTAATATGCCCTCATCTGCTTCTACAAAGGCTCTAAGTGAAGCTCGAGTGGAAACTGCGAATGTGGTTGGAAGTTTCATCATATGAAACGCCGAATGGAAGATTTGTTAAGAAGTGGAAGAATGTTACTAACCTGATAAATAAACCAAAGGATCGTTGTAGAAGATACTTTACTGACAAACCTATGATCGAGTTAGTAAGAAATCAGATCAAGAAATGCAAGATGCAGTGTCGCAATATTTCCCCCCAGGTATTCTATCTTGCAGCACCAAAGCTACCTACATAGATAGCAATGGTGTGCGAGATGGAAAAATCAGACAAGATATACTGGCAAGTAACAGGCTACCACCGTAGTGGAAGGGCCCGAACAGACTAGGTTTCTTTCATGGTCGATTCAGTTGGGAAAAGAAGACATGTTTATCGGTTGTCATCCTGATAATTGGGGGGTGATGCAATGCGTTGCGACGCGACATGATTTCTTGCAGGTTGGTGGGAAAAGGAAATCGAGCAACGAACCTTGTGAAATCTCTGGGAATTGGTACTGGACGTTTAATTGCCCAGTTAGTACCCAAAGAATTGATGATTATGTTTGCGACTTGTTTCCATAGCAAGACGCGTGTTTGGGAATGAGGAAAGTGTTGTGAAGAAGGAAGAAAGTCTAAAAGCAATGAGAGTTCAACGATTTTGAAGCTTTTGAAGTCGAAAAGAAAAAAAAATTAGGTGGAACTAGCGGCTCAAGGAGTGGACACGGATCAATTCAATCTGAGCGGAAAATCTTCAGTCATGCTGTCATGTGATGAAATCAAATAGAGTTTCCACATTGCTTCTTGCAAGCTTTTACTTAGCCAATCATCAGACGCCAACGGCACTAAGATTAGTACATGCATCCTAGCACAAGAAAAAATCGATTAAATTTCCTGGACTCACACTCACACTGTCTCCACCCGCGATCTCCCGAGCAATTGGGACTACTGCCAATGTCATCTTTGCAGGTACGTTGTATAAATCATATTTGTTATTAGTAAAGTTTTTTTTATGCGAAAACACTGGGTTCGTTCCGGGCCTTCAGCCTTGCAGGAACAGCAGATATTATAAAGTTGTCTCATTTGAAAAGCCATAGGTTTTGATGATATTTGTACTTAAATCTTAACAGTTTTCTCCGATCTTATATTACGAGTTAAAATCAACGAGGATGCTGTATATAAGGCTTTTAATCATGCATAAAATGAATCTCGATAAATATAATATTAACACGAAATAAATTTTGCTTTAGTCGTCCCGTTTTGCTGTTCTCGTGGTATGTATGTATGTATGTATGTATGTATGCATGTAGGTACTATATGTATATATTGAATATTCGAAGCTTCGGCAATAATCGGGAAAGGGGGAATAAAACAAGGGGCATAAGCTTTACCCTGCTGGCCTTCTAATTTGCTAATTAGGTTGGCACCGCGCACGTGGTTCAACCACAGTATGCCACAGTACAGTACAGTACAGCACAGTAACTACCCATCATCGGCGGTTGGACCTTTTGCCTGCCACCTCTTATTAATTGGCGCCGCGCCGCAAGAGAAGAGCAAGAAGGAACAGGGCGAAAGAGCAGCGAAATTCCCACCAGCTTCTTCCATTTTCCACTGACAATTAATTCACTTCCATTACTTATTACCTATCTACACGGTATACATACCTATTCTTATTTGGTACATACAACCTCATTTGGTGAATGCATCCATATGTTGTACCTACATGTATGTGTGCTACCAAATTTTCAATTTGCATCAAATCTACTACCGAAACGTACCTAATCACACGTACAACAGAAGCAGAAAGCCACTCGCTGACTGTTTAGTCGATCTTTTACTACAGGAGATCTGACAGGACCAGCCAGCCAGTGCAAGCAAGGCGAACTACCTAGAAGAAGAAAATAATTCATATCCACCTACATATCGAAATTACCCTAAGCATGCGAAAGTTGTATGCCTACCTACTTATTGCATATTAGGTATACATTTACATCATTTGCAGCATTTCTAGCATTTGCAGCCTTTTTGATAATAGTGAAGCTATTCTCAAGCCCCCAAGGCTGGCATCACCATCACTAACACACGAACTAGCTCATTATTTTAAACTTCGCCCCAGCTTTAAATCCATCCATCCCTTCCTACTTCTCTAGTACAGGTTCCTAGGCGCGGAAAATAGCATATTAACCTTAGGTATTCATTTTTATTTTCCTATCGCCTTGTTCAAATCGTCCAAATCTCCATTACCATTACCATTGCCATTATCATCATCAATCATCAATCCATCAATCAAGCATTCACCCCATCAGCTATCTAAGTAGCTAGCTCATCCTGTCATCATCGTCTATTTTTTTTTCTTCCCCTTCTCTTACATTTTCTTTTTTTCTTTCTTCTTTCGCCAACTTCTTATTAGCCTGTTATCCGCCATCCACAATTTTCAAATTCTTACTCGTACCACCACTAACAACTCCGTAAAGAAAAAAAAAGAAGAAGAGGGAAAAAATGATATGATGGCGAGACTTCATTGCTCAAGATCGACCCAGAACTAAAATAATTTATTCAACTAAACCAAATAAAAAATCGTACCACTCTACACTTCTACGGACAGCTTCCCGCACGGTATCAACAGAACCCAATATCCACTGTATAATACCAGGGTCGAATCCCGCGACGCCAAACAACTAGCACCTGGACCTGGCACCCACTCACTTTACCATCTTCGCCGTATCGCATCCCCGTTGTGCACGTCCGCCTCTCCGCTCCGCTTGTCTCTATCTACCAACTACCAGCTACCAACTATTAACTACCAACCTAACGCGCGACGACGATACTTGTGGCCAATTGTCCCGACGAACAACGTGTTGATGAAGCCGGTTGATCTGGTATAAACCTAGTATTTGGTTTATTCATGATTTACAGAAAAACTTCATCACGATAAACGTGCTGTACTATATCCTACGTGTGGCGCGAAGCTCAGGAACCCTATTCCCATCGCGTTCAAACCTGATTTTAGAATCGACGAGATATCCAGTTCTCATCTTCACGTCAAACCACGACTTTTGAACCGTATGTCTCTGGTTATTTCCCTCGTCGAGTCCCGCCACCTAGAATCGAATACTCGTGATCATCGTGAACGCGACAACTTCACATCTCCGACATACACGTTCTCTTCAATCAGCGATCGCATTACATCGAGTCGCATCACTTTAAATTAACAAGTACAAATCACTAGAGATTGTGGGGATATTGTTGGAAAATTACCGAAGGCGAAATATTGCTGTCGGCGAAGAAATCATCACTCGAGATCGATAGATCGATCACTTCCAACTTGCGACAATAGATACACAGACTGCAAACGTATGAGACAGCGATTACGATCAGGCGTCGATATCCACTACGTGGATAATCGACACTAGTAGGAATGATGACCAGCATGGCACCGGGTGGTTTTCATCCAGGTATGCAACAACATCCCGGCGTCCATCCGGGCCATCCCATGGGCGCTCCGGGCATGGCTCATAACCCAAGCCAACCGGGTGGTCAACCGGGAATGCCTCCTCAGATGGCCGCCCATATGGCAGCAGTATCCGGCCCCGGTGGACAGGGCAATCCCTCAGCTATGATGGGGAGTATGCCTCCGGGCGCCGCTGGCCCTAATGCTCACGCTTTGCAACATCTGACCCCCCAGCAGCAAATGTTTCAGCAGCAGCAGCAGTTCGCATGTAAGCCCAATCAAGCCTCACCCGTCTCTCCTGCGTGTCCTTCGTCCCATCGTGTAGGAGGTATGTATTTGTGTTTAGCTGACAAAAGCACTGCCCCTTAGTAGCAAATCCTCAGTTCGTCGCTCTCCAGCACCAAAGATTGCTACAGCAGCAGCACCAGAGACAAGCACAAGCCGCCATGATGCAACAACAGCAACAAATGTACGGTGCAGGAATGCCTATGAACATGTCGGGAATGAATATGGCTCAGTACCAGCAGGCTATAAGGAACAACGCGAATATGCGAGGAATTGCGCTACCTCAGCATCTCCAGCCCGGACATCTTGCCCAGCAGGGTCAACATCAAAGTCCTCAGCACGCTCAGGTAATCAACAGACCCTTACGTATCACTTGCGATTCAATATCGTCCATTCTAACCTAGCCCATTCTTACAGCATATGCTTGCCCAGCAACTAGCGCTGCAACAACAGCACCAAGCCCAGCAGCAAGCGAACAATGCGGTGCATCAAGGCAACCAACCTGGCCATCCTGGACAAATGACCCCCCAACAGCTCCAGTTACAGCAAGCCCAACTAGCACAATCGATGGCGCAACAAGTTCCACAAGGTCCGCAAGGCCAAGGGCCTCAGCAGCAGCAGCCGAATGCACAAGGGCAACCTCCACAGCAAGGACAACAAACCCAACCGCAACAACCAGGACAACAGCCTCCCGGTCCGCAGCCAGGACAGCAGCCCCAACCGAACACACAAGGCCCTCAGAGAGCCCCAACACCGGCTGTCTCACAACCAAGCCAGCCGCAAAATCAGGTTCCCACCTCCGCACAGGGAAACCAACCGCAGCAACCCCAGGGTCAAGGACAGCCGTCGAATGGCCAACATAACCAACCGCAACAGCCCACTGCCCAGTCAGCGCAAATAGCTCAGCATCTCCAGTTGCCAAATAACATTCAGCAGCAATTGTTACACCAGCAACAGCAACAGCACAAAAATGAGGGCATGAAAGGCCATTGTTTATTAAAGCTACTCCAATTTGGTGAACACTTGAGCGGGTATCCTGTAAGTGCCTGTACACTTCTTGCTGCTGTCTCCGACATGGTTCTTAGTCGCAGGATCAACTAATATTCCTTTCTTGATAGGGCTCGAGAGTAAAAGATGATCTAACCTACTGGAATAATTTCGTTGCTCAGTTCTTTTCGTCCAGAGGTGTTTTCAGGGTTTCCTTGTTCGATATAGGCACTGATCCTACTAACGAGGAGCATACCGACAAGCAATACGAGATAACGCTGCCTGCGCTAGCACGATATTTCCACACCCACTTTGAAAGTGGCATCAAGAGAATCAATCTTACTTTCGAAAGAGGCATTACTGATAGACCTTTACCAAATGGGTGCCACTTCATCGAAAACCAGAGGGCAAATATGACATATTGGTTTGATAATTCGCACGTAAGTTTTGAGAAGCAGCACCATGAGCATGGCGTCAAATTCAGGGGTACTAATGTCGCAATTAGGTCGTTGTTACTGGTACTCTTCGAGCACAGTTCGACAACGAGCAAAAACTAGAGTTGTTGGAGTTTATCACGCAAAGCCATGAGGAGTATCACTCAAGGAAGATGGTGATCGAGGCAGCGAAGCCGGCGCATAACTGGGTGAAGGAGTGGGCAAGGGTCAACGGCCAGAACTCACAATTGTCCCCAGAAATGAGCAAGAAAGGAAAAGCAAAGACAATGAAGTCGCCTCCGAATCCGCCACCCGACATTGACCTACCACAGTCAGCGGTAAAACCGAACATTGGCATCACAGAGGCTGTATTCCAATATCTTGAGGTACGAGTTTCCCAATCCAATATAGCTCTTGACATGCTTCCGCTAACGTAGTATGGTAGATTATTGAAGTAGTTGGGCAAATGAACGTAAGTCTAAATCATTATAACATGCTATCTATTTCCTATCTTTCAACCCGATCTACCTACTAACTCATGTGCGTCTAGCCACTATTTAATTTTTATCACACACATCCTGGTCTTTCCCCCTACTCTGCACTTGAGCAGTATGTCAGCCATAACATAACCAATGTTCCACAGCAACCCATGGTAAACGGTCAACCACAAGGCAATGGCCCTGTGAATCCGAGAACACCCAGCTATGGACAATTCCCAATGGGCGCCTCGCCGGCGGCTGCTCATTTGCAACTGCCAAACTCGCCTCATATGGGAAGCCCCGCCCAAGGACACATGCAAGCACCAAACATGCAACTACAGCAGAGTCAGCAGGGGACAAGCTCTAGCGGACCCAGCGCTAACACAAGTCCAGCAAGTAATAAGCGGAGGAGACCTTCGACAGTCAAGACGGAAGAGGAGAGCGGTGCCCCGACACCAGCGAGCATCGGAGGTCCCCAGATGAACGGTGTCACCATGGCCAAGAAGTCTGCGACAACACCCAGGATGCCTAACAAACGCGTGAAAACCAATCCGGCGTGATGTGTTCCCCGGTTGATTAATCGAAATTGTTTCATGGGGGAGAGAAAGAAAGAAAGAAAGAAAAAAGGAAAAGACAAACTTAGCATACCGGCGTTGCCCCTGGATACGGAAGTTTTTACTGTTGTTCGTACTCAACTGGGCTGTTTTATACGCACCATTACATCGGCTGGACGTTCAGGACTTGCATTATTTGGGGACTCGGCAGGTTTGGAGGCTCTCAGCGATTCCCACCCACGATTGATGTTTTTATCTCGACAACGCCGGACTAATTTATTTGATATTTACTCGAGCGCGTCTGCTCCCCGGTGGAAAGCGAAAGAAAAAAACTCGGCGTTGGTCTACGGTTGTTGTATTCAAGTCAACCATTCAAGGGGTTCTACGTGGATGCGACTGCAGCAACGGGACTAGCAGACCAGCATCAGTTCCGGGGATTACGAGCAGGGTTGTTTTTTGCGTATTCGCCTCATGTACGATATTGTTTGCTTTTTTTTTGCATTCCGCACTACGGTGCGAGCTTATTCCCCCTTGTCCATTTGTTGTATTGTTGAGGTTAAAATTTTCATCAGGAGCAAGGAGTGGTAGAAACAAGGTAGAGGATGCAAACCATGGCCTTTTACTGTTAATCCTGGAGGCAGAAAAAGTACGATTCAAGAATATTACTTTCTGTCTTGCAATTCTACTTGTGAAATGAACCAGTGCCGCAATGGTAGACGGACCTATGATCTAAACTAAGTAGCACTTCTATCTTTGACACAGCTAGCAACCTCCCTATTGCCACATGAAAAGTTTTACTGTATGGAAGTGGGAGTTACTATGTTACCACCGACCAGATATCTCTTCATGTTTATTACTCAAAGCAGAGCCTGGTAGCTTGGCAGCTCAACATACGAAAAAAAAGGAGACACAGGTATATCGAGTGAATACATTGCGACGAGTATCTATCGATGCGGTGTTGGGGGGATAAAAAGAAGTATCCCCCGAGCTATACATGTATGTATGTAGTAGGTATGAAGCAAGGAGATAACATAACTCCCTAGATTTCCAAAAATTGAAGCATCTATCATTCACTGATATGATTGACGATACTATTTCGAATAATGATGATGAGAGTGGGACTCGAACCCACGCGGATTGCTCCACTGCGATATTTTATGATATTCGCTATCACTCAATGATCCAAGTTTCAACCTGAACGCAGCGCCATAACCACTCGGCCATCTCACCGTTTTACCCACTTGAACAGTCCGTGAAATCGGACAAACTCCAAGTGTTGCTTGATGAGTTAACGGGTTGCTAACAAATAGTATATTCTAGCTGCTCCGTTAATCCATCGTCGCTTCAATAGCTATGTGGGTTATTCTATCCACTGCTTCGTTTTAGTGTACTACTTTGGATAGGCATTAAATAGGTAGGTATGTAGCCACGAATGCGTAGATGACGAGTTATCTGTGAGAGACTTCGCTGCTGCTTATGATGCATGGCGCTTCTTACAAGACCAGGAACAGGAACAGGAAACACGTTTGCTGAATCACTATTAAAGATTGTCTTGATGTGCTATCGTTATAGGAGTTGCTGTTTCTTCTGATATTCATCTATGCACCGAAACAATACACGCTACTACGCCTCTGGCGTGCCTGTTGCCTTAGCGCTGTCGTGGCCTCGGCTCTATGGGCTTAACGCCCACCGACAAGACAGACAGACAGCACAGCACAGCGTCCCAGCGGCGGGACTAGCTTGGCTCCCGTTGCTTACGGTGGTGAATAGGAATCCATCTATCTCGGCGGAGGTGGGTAACTGCTTAACTAGAGATCATTCACGGCATTGGTTATTTGAATATTGAAGTTCATAGGGGCACGAGCTAGTAGACCGCCTCCCGGACCGCTTTTTGTAGATGACTTTTATGATTCACACAGGTACATAGTATGGGGCATTCTAGCATTGACGCCAGGCTAAGCGATTACAGATCAGCTATTGGGTGATTTGCTAGGAAATCAATCTAGACTAGGTAGACATTCACTGAGATGTATATAACGCTAGAAGTTTCCCCGAGTTATGAGTTATCAAACTGTTGCATATGTAATGATGAATGTGATCGAATACTTGATGCCTCTAATTCCACATCAGTCATTCACCGCGTATAGAAAGGATAAGAAAGCTAGCCTCTATCTAGATTATGAATCTGTATGTATAAGCAAAATAGGACTTGAAAGTGGCGTAGTTGACATGTGAGTCATCGAATATCACAGACCAAGCTTTCAAAAGCTACCTAGCTATACCTTAGGTATGGGCTGTGAGACGAGCACGGGCAAAGAGTCACTAGTGTTTATTTGTTGATAAGCACAAGCCTGCGGAATTGCCGGAAGACGAAGTCTGGTGGTACAGTTTGGTATCTATCAAGGTAGACAGACAGTAGTAGGATACCGAGCACACATCACCCCGAAAGGTACCTCAACTGA
This sequence comes from Hypoxylon sp. CI-4A, assembly GCA_002120315.1. NCBI lineage: Eukaryota > Fungi > Ascomycota > Sordariomycetes > Xylariales > Hypoxylaceae > Hypoxylon > Hypoxylon sp. CI-4A. The sequence goes on along the minus strand of KZ111547.1, from coordinate 92,569 downwards.
TCATACCACACCTTGTAGTAACAAGTTTTGCACTGCGATACTCGCACTCCTCGTTTGCTTTAAGTTGGAGAGTAAAGAAGAAGGAGAGAGAGAGAGAAACAGAGTAGGTAAGTCACGTTATATCCAGAAATAGATAATTTGGGTAGACGGGGGACCACATTGGTATTGATGATATGAAATCAACAGGATGTATCTATTGTCCTATACATCCTTGAGACCGCGATGCAACTAATTGGAAAGACGCATTCTCATCCACCAGCTACCGTGATTATGTCTGTCCCGCCCATAAGTCATTGCCAGTAGTAATCACATCGTTGTCATCCAGCCCAGAAGAAACCATAAACGCCGTCCAGGGAAAAAGATTCGGTGCGAGTTCAATCTTAAGCGGCGTCGCCGAATGTATTCTCGCCCGAATACGTGATGTAGAGGAATCTGCACGGATTGACGGTTAGTTTCAACTCGCGACACCACACGGCGGCCAGAGAAGACAAGAGAAAAAAAATAAACATACCCATCTTCGTCTTTGTGTTCTTCGTAGATGCTGCTCATGAGAGCGGCGGTAGGTGGGAGAACTTCATCAACGAAGATGAAGATGGCCTTCTCGGGCGACAGCTTGATTCGCTTTCGGATCACGTAGACGAACTGGCCTACGGTGAGATCTGCTGGTACGAGATACTTCTTCTTGTCGATGGTCGCGATATCGGATTTCTCGACCTTTTCGCAAATTACCTGTTTGCGAAAATGCGGATTAGTTAAGAGTCTTTAAAGAAAAAGCGGCGGAGGCGGTGAGGCGAAAAGGCGGGATGGATGATGGAGTTGAATGAGGAGAAAGCCGATGACGAAGGCAGCAATGTCAATCGTAATAATTGCATTGAAACACCATTAACAACGACAGTCACAGAGTAAAGCGACGGTGCAAATGCAAATGCAAATACTCATAAACTAATAAGCAAACAAATAAATAACAAGATAATATACATACCGGAATGCGGTCGGCGTACTTCTGACGGATGCGTTCGGCCTCGGCCTTGCGCTTCTCGAAGGGGTGCTCGTCCTTAAACTTGGATCGCATCTTGACAAGTTCCGCTGAGCTGCGACGGTCCGAAATGGTTCTGATGTCGAAAGAAGGTAGTTTGGTAATATGACGATAATGTCAAGAATAGAAGGATCACTAGAAGTCGAAGGCGGATGGATGACTTCTAGTAGTGATGGTAGTTGTAGTTGAAAGAAGGAAGATGATGAAGAAGATGACGATGATGATGAAAAAGGTGTTGTGGATTAGGTTGAAAGCATAGACTCGTCTTTACGTGGGGGNNNGGATAAGGAGGGAGGGAGGGAAGAGGGGAGAAGGGGGTTACATGTGTTATAAGTACTGTACAGTCAGTAAAGTAAGTACCTTTTCCAATCACGTAGGGGTATTATTAGGTGTAGCTCTATTAAGTAGGTAGGTACTGTACATACCTGTAATTCCAAGGCAGCAGCAGCAATCAAAGTTACACCTTCCATCCAAATCGCCAGCTGATTTGCCTTTGATGACCAAAATGGAGGGAGCTGATGGTGCAACTACTCAAGTGACTTTATCTGCCTAAGCCACATGCACTCTTTAATGTTCCATGGAATTGATGCGGGCATTCACCGATAAGCTTAGTAGGTACTAGTAGTACATAGTAGTAACTATGTAGGTGGTAGCTGCCTACAAGTACATGGGTGCAGATGTATTTGTGTACTTTTCAGGTACTTTGTCTAAGGTAGCAAATGCTGGTGTCACGCACTGAGATATGCGGAGTGGGGTATGTATATAAGTTGTTCACAACTTAGAAGGCGGGGCTGCATTACAGGGGTCAGATACAGCAGGTACATTCGATACGGATCGTGCAATACGGATACAAGTATAAATATGTGCCGGTGACTTAAATAAAGGAACGTGACCACTTAAATGCCTAAAAAAAAGAATTATGCTTCTACCGACCTCCCTCACGTTACAAAGATATCTCATATTCTCCTTTTCCTCCTCCTCCTCCTCCTCATCACCCCCCTTTAAAAAGAGGCAGTTTTAACAAAACATTCAGTTTTATTACTACATCATCTGTTTGTCTAATCCACTACGAAACAATGCTATGCTATGCTGATTTCTTCTTCCTCCCTCAACGGATCACGTCACCCTCTTTGTCGATACCCTCTCCCATCTCCAAGATGTCACTCCCGGCGAGCACACCACTGCCAAAGGTAGTTGCCTTACGGCCTGCAACCCACACTTCATGAAACTTGACACTCTCGTCACTGCTCGCCACGATGATGCAGCCTTCTTCGGCCGTGCGGCTTTTTAGTCGAGCTTTGGTGCGATACGTGTCGCTTGGCCCCCTAGGATATGCAATGGCATACAGCGCGCGATGTTCGCCTTCCTACGGCACGGCAGCCACCTGTCGGCAATCGGGCCAGCTGAACACGGCGATGCGATATGGGTGATCGGGCTGCGCGTAGCCAAATGTCGCTGCGAGCTCGCGTCGTGTTGTACTCTATATCAGAGACGTCACTTGCGCCGCGACCGATATGGTGGCGAGCGCAGCCCCCGAGTTGGTGTGGTAGAAGTGAATGCATCTGTCATTAGACCCTCCTCCCGTAGCAACTAGTCCCTGGCGCCACGGACAGAATGCAATTGCTTTGACGGCCGCTCCGTGACGCCATCGATGTCTCTCCGACCCGGCTGGTAGATATTTCATGGCCGAAAGTGGATTTGGACAGTCGGGTATCACCTCGGGTGGTGAAGATGATGGACTAGGAGTATTGCCCCCTGAGTTGACAATGTATGGTGAGGCCGGCCCTTCGCTGTTAGGGGAGTTTGGTATGGACGGCCCCGAAAGATTCGATGCTGGATCCGCCTTGTTTTCGATCACACTCTCGACATCGAATAAGCAACAGAGGTTGTCATTCCCCCCAGTGGCAAACTGCTGGCCGTCCGGAGACCACGCAAGACCACAGATTTGCTGAGAATGAACCTTGATGCGGGCGAGTAGGGTCATGGCCCCACGCCAATTTTCCCGAGCCACCTCCTAAGGCTCAGGCCACTCTACCGTATAGTAATAGATCTCTCCCCCATCGTCGCCTACAAGGAGGTCTTCTGTTCTGACCAGGACGCCGGGATTACGTTTACTGCGAGATGGTCGTGGAGTGCTGACGGGACGCCAGGCGAGGCAAGCTATGGGTTCGGGGTGATAGGCTTCGAAACGAGGGAGCATACTGTCGTAAAGTGACACCAGGGAGAGCAGGCCACTTGACCGGCCAAAGGCTAGGATTGACTTGGCACCACTGTCGGATGAGAATGCAACCGAGGTAAGCCACGATCCATCTTTGAGCCCAGCATTGAGAAGGGTGACACCCGAACATTCGGACCACCCATAAAGGAGATTCCCCAGCCCGACAGCCAGCGTGTTGCATGTTTGGGAGTAGGCCATGATCGAGCAGTAAAAGTCGTCACGAAGGCCTGGAGCATCTAAGACTCTAAAAACAATTGTCAACTTCGTGATTAGGTATGTGACTAGCAAAAGACCACACATACTTGAACGGGGCATTTGGAAGACATCGTTCCTCTTTCTGAATATCTGTAGGTAAGTCAGTTTTATCAAGTGGACAGTATGAGGTAAGAGATTCCGCACTTCGGGCGTGACAATTGTTGCTCCACTCGCTCCCAGTCCATGTGGTCCTTGTCTCCTGCAACGCAGGTCTACCTTTGCTCTTGCACCGAGGAAAGGTGGAATACCCGTTATAGTCTAATATTCGTTGGACACGGTCTATCTTTAGCGCCAGGGCTAGTCGACCCTCATGCTTCTCTTGATCCTCTTCTGGCTTAGGTCGCGTGCTTGAGAACGAAGTGGTATAAAGACGGGCATTCGTGCCAGAACTCACTCGGCGACCACGTCCATTATCTACCCCTCCGGGAGCCAACCCCCCGACGGACCATACGGCACCATTGCTGACCTGTCGATGCTCCAGGCTTTGCAGACCCAGAATGGTGCCGGCACGCCGCTCGTGACCGTCAGAGCGAGATGCGTAGCGCGTGGGGGCAGGGGTAGAGTGTTTGGGACTGAAGCAAAAGACGTCGGAAGTAGCGTCGTCAGTACGATGCAATCGTTCGGATGGGGACAACTCATGGACTTGTTTCGTGGCTCGGAATCGATCTCCAAGGGAAACACGGAAGGGCACGAATCGGTCGGGCGACGCGATAGACATGTTGAACTGAAGAAAGAATGCTATTTATGCCATCGTCTAGGTAGAGGGGAAGAGAGAAGATACTAGGAATAAGGAAATTCTGATATTATGTATGTACGAGGGAATCAAGATGCATACAGGTACCTACCAGCTAGGAAGGGGGTATACCAACGTTCTTCCATATTTCAGGGGGGGGGGAAGAGGGAGAAGCAACTGGATGGATATAAAAAGGGGGTGGACTTCCCCTGAATTGTCTTGGAAGGACATGGTATGGGAGGTTGTGAGGTAGGTACCTGCATATCTACCTACCTATGTACTTATGTTGAATATCGATTATAAATGCACGATGACGACGTAATTGAAGCATGTGCTGAAATGGTTAGAAAATGATATCGTGTCGTGCCTGACTTGAATGTTCAAGATGCGTTTACCTTGGTACATGTACTTATGTATTTAAACATAACCACTCAAAATGACATATCCTACATAGGTATATTATGCATTTATTATGCAATACTCTATATAGATACCTAGCTTATCGTTATAACATCATTAGCAAGCAATACCTGTAGGTATGTACAGTAGGTATCCATCCACCTTCCATCTTTCATCTTTCACCTTTCATCTTTCATCTTTTATAACTTCACCCTTCATGCTCCTCCAACCCTCATTGCAGGACATTTACTCCCCACGCCAACAGGTATCGGGTGTTTGATAATGGCTACTAGTGTATGCTATCTTGACAGCTTCCAGTGTGTATCTTGAAGAAACACATAGCTAATGAGGTTGTAAGACAGCACGGCGCAGCTCGCACCATTCGAACCGCTCGAAGTGAGGGGCAGCGCCAACAGGATATTGACAAGATCAACAAGTATCGCGAACTTGAGGAATCCATCCGCACCCAAGCCTCGTCCAATAACTACGACAGCGCACTCTTTCAGCTCACCTCTAAATTGCTTCGCCTGAACCCAGAATATTACACGATATGGAACGTCCGTCGCCGTTGTCTAATCTCTGGCTTGTTATCCGCACCGTCGGATGGGTCCTCGCCCTCGAAGGCGTCGCCGAGTACTTTTCAGAACGACACTACGAATACGTCCTCAGAACATTCCTCACACTCGTCCTCGGCTGCGACCCCGCGAGACCGAGACTCCCCGACAGCTGGGAAGAATGGTACAACACTTGAAGGCAAGGATGCGGGAGCAGGGGTAGGGGTAGCGATAGGTGGAGACTGGGAGGCCGACGTTGACGTGTTGCAATCCGAACTTGCATTCACAATCCCGCTTCTTCTCGAGTTTCCCAAGTGCTACTGGATCTGGAAGTATCGCCGTTGGCTTCTTGAACAAGCTATTCTACGCCTCCCCGTCCAAGCCGCTCGCAAGGTCTGGGAGGCAGAACTTGCTCTTGCGTCCAAGATGTTGACGAAGGACCGCCGTAACTTCCACGCATGGGGCTATAGGAGATACGTGGTTGCCGCGCTCGAGAGTCCTTCGCTGAGTGGGCAGAGCATGGTCGAGGATGAATTTGCTTATACCACCAAGATGATACATGCCGACTTGTCTAATTTCTCTGCCTGGCATAACCGAAGCCAGCTCATACTACGCCTTTTGGACGAGCGTGGTGCCGACGATGCGACGCGGAAGAGCTTCCTTGAGGAAGAGTTAGGTTTCATCCGAGAGGCGCTTAATGTCGGTCCCGAAGATCAGAGTCTGTGGTACTACCACCAATACATGGTATCACAGATCATTGGTCATGACGACCGACCTACAATAGCACCAGCTCTGACTGTAGTTGAGAGGGCGACCTACGTAAGAAGGGAGATTGATGATATTATAGATCTGCTCGAAGATTATGTGGACACAAAATGGATCTACGAGGCTCTACTCGAATATACAATGGCGTTGAAAGGCCTTGGGGATGTAGGGGTCCCGACCGACGATCCCGCTACATGGCTGTCCAAAGTTCGAGCGCTGGATCCGATACGAGCAGGCAGATGGGATGATGTAGAGAAGCAATTGAGCACGGGTAAGCACTGAACGGGAAGATGATATGTGTCAGTCTTACCTCCATGCATGAGCTGTGAATGAGTATTACGATGTGCTAGATGTCCATCTATTAAACAGGTATTGTTCCATTGCATTTTCCCATGACCAAGTTGGCTTTTGACCCGACCAAGCCATCGAAATATGCGAGCAAGGTATCCACCGGTATCATGTCTAATTTACCGAGGCTTGGGTTTGAAGACTTTAATGGTCTTCCGCCGAATAGAATCCTCACAAAGAACGATGTGCTGCTGCTCGATTTTGTGCTCCGTGTTTGCTTCTTTCTCACATTGGAACTAGTGCCTTGGTTTTGAGATGTTGTCGCGTTTCCGCTGGACTCGTATATCTCAAACACCACCTCGCTACCCATTCCAGGCCACTAGGAACAACTGGTATTAGTAGTCATTCATGTAAGATCTGCATGAAGGGGTATAGTTTTGGAGAGAAGAGAGGATAAAGTAAAAATGGCTCACTTACTACCATAACATCGGCTTGAAGTATACTCAAGATTCGACTTATAGATCCATCGTGTGCTACATTGTGAAGGTAAATAGGCCCCTCCCCACCAGACATGGCATTCCGTATGTGCTCAGCCAACTCGGCGATCCATACGCCGTAATTAGCGATAGACGCAGCGAGCGAGTTAGGGGCGTCGCGATACATCCGAGAATACTCCCATTGCCCCATGCGATACACGGTGTCGGCTATGTCTTGGTCCACGCACGTAGTAGAGTTGACACCATCCTCCAACTTGCATGGCAGTGGCTTTGCGTGGCACTGTCGCGCCGAAAGGTTATCGAAATAATGATCGAAACTCGCATGGAAACCGGAATCGTTCGAGGGTACTCCAGATATGTCGTCGAGGCTGTTGAACAGGTCTGTCGCGGCATCCAGATGGTCTTGCCAAGGAGCATCGGACGAGGACTTGATAGCATCGAAAAGATCACTACCCACGTCGCAGGTGTATTGCGGCTCTAGACTGTCTACGCCTGCCGCTTGAATCAGCAGCGGCACCGACTCGGTCGTTCTCCACATCCCGTTGATTACCATGCCGGCGACCTGGCTTGTGATCACGTTATTGGTAACCCGATATGATACTTTCGACTGCCAATCATCATCTCTTCCCGGCAGGAACCCAAACAAGTCATGGTAAACCTCGTAAAGATCTTGGCCGTGTACCCAGGCGTCGTCCAACCCGGCGGATGTTATCTGCGGGAACTGGCAAGTCCCAATCCAGCCCGACGGCACGAAAGGATTGACCGAGGAGATATAGCCCTTCCAGAAGCCTTGGGCTGGCTGCTTACTGTCATCACCAAAGGCACGCCCGTAGTAGTAGAGTCCTTGGTCATCACAATCCCAGCGGTACGACTCGACTGGAAAAGCATTACTTGAATATGGCGTTCTCTTGTGATGTCTTTGAATCTAGTCAAGGTTAGCTCCCTAGTATTGGATTGCTATGGGGAAATCGAGATAAGACAAACCACTTCGACATATGTAAGCTCGTATCCGACTGGCGGCTTCACGTACTCGGATTTTCGGATGTGAGGCATGTTGCACCAGTTATACGTGCCATAACTAGTGTCTGGTGTATCGGAAGTATTAAAAATAAATCCATAAATGCCATTGTTGTCGAGAACGGCGGTTAGGTTGTTGATGGATGTATTGCTTGGAGGATACCATGCCAAATCAACATCCGCTGCGGCAGTGACCATGACAGGTACTATTAGGAGTGATACCCACGACCACATGGTTATGGACGGTTCAGCATGGATGAAGCCGGTATAGAGAAGAACTGTAACGAATACGGAGCAGGCCAGAGCAGTGATAGAGACAAGATTGAATGTCCGCCACCAGGGTAGCATTTTCGAAATTCCACATGCGGGATACTATTTATTTATCAAGTCTCGAATAAAATCCTCCCCTATTCCTTTCACGTAATAGCGACGTTGAGGCTCATTAGTTCGAGATGATCCCGGTCCTACATGGCACCTCGATTCCTTCTTCCTTCTTCGCGACGATCAATGCATTTCTCAAGTTAGCTCATAAGATATTTTTAAAATCGAGGGAAAATGTAGATGAGATGAGAAGATCTCAGATTGAAAGTGTTATTTTCCTTGTCTGCTTGTCTAGGTATGTGTGGATGTAACACAGCATCGGCAAGTCTCGGCACACGCAACACGTTCTGGTGAGGATGAAGCTAACTGGCCGAACTCGACGGGCTAACCCATACGCCATGCAGCTGTAATGGAGATTAGATTCAATCGGATCAGAAGGATTTAGAGTCTAAAAGTATTTCTGTGTCTGTGCGAAGTGCATCCCAGCAGCAAAATGAAAAAGTTTAGCTGCGACAATCGTCCGTTCCGTCTTAGAGTACTCAACCAGGCGGTCGTATAGCTCACTTAGAGGCACGACGACACGCTGGATGTGTTCACCATCCTCCAGTCGCTGCTCTGGTTCCTCGTCGCCCTCATTAAGCTGCACCTCCACCATGGCAAGCTGCATGTTGGCATCGGTCATTCCTGGATCTGCGGATTGCACGGGACTGATGCTCAGCAGGCGACAGTCATATCCTGTCTCTTCCTTGAATTCACGAACGGCGGCTTGCTCGGCCGTCTCCTCAGCGTCGATCAATCCCGCGGGCCACTCGACCGTGTATGAATCTAATGGTGGCCGATACTGGATTACGAGCATGGTCGAGGCGGGACGGGATGGATGCAGAAGAATGTTGCCCATTGCGACCGCATCGACGCCCGCCTTGCCCCGCGTCTTGCGCGTAGCCACCTCCCACGTTCGCTGCTTTCCAACCTGATCGGTGTAGTCGATCTTCTTAAGTGTCACCCATTTCGCCTGATCAACAGGTAGTTCCGAGATCTTGTCGATTACCGGCTCTTGGGTTTTGGTGTGCGACATCTTGAAGGGAGTGTGGGATTGGTGGAATGAATGAAATGAGTGGTGGTAGATAAATGGACTTGATGTGAATGTCGGCGCAAAAAAACGAGTGCGAATGGTGCAAAGTTGAAGAGAGTAGGCTCGCTGCATAAAGAGTTGAGAATATATTTGCCGCTAGTTTAATTCTATTTCTACTGTTAAGTTTATAGAATTGTACATGTAGGTAGGTAAGAGTTGCTTAAAAAGGTTGTACAAGCAGATGAGTTAGGTAATGTAATAATATTACGTCATTGATCAAATACAGACAGAACTTGAAGTTGCGATTGTGTCAAACAAACCTGCTCCTGCTACTTTCTTCTTAGGTACCTATCTACGGTTCTCATCATTTAATGGGAGCATATTATACTTTATCACATCATCAATTTAATCTAATTTCATTTTATTTTACCTATTTTCTTTGACTTTCAATTATTTCTTTACCCACACTCTCAGGGGCTCTTGCCTCCCTCTACACCAATGAAAAGACTTACACACCTATTTACCAACATGACCTTCATGCAAATGGTGAATTGGTACGCTTGAACAAAAAGAAAGAAAAAGAAAAAGAAAAACCATTATTGTTAGCTTATCATTGAGTTCATGAAAGATAGGCTTTTGAAATTTTACAGTCAGACAAGTCATATAATGAAACGGCAGTAATTATGGTATGGGGTTGTGATTGTTATTTGGGCCTCAAGTATAATAGGTAAGTACCTAGATACTTGATATGAGACATATATCTCATTCCATCTCATGAGAGAAGAGGTTAACTAAGTTGTCCATGTGCTCATGAGTTGGGTGTTGTGAAGTCTTGATCACAACGTTCGCCCCTCCCCTTTTTCCGCCCCCTTTTCTGTCCACTCGACTCCTTTATCCTCACTGTTGGGTCTGGCCACTCTGACTTCCCTGACCATTCTGATTAAATTCGGTTAGTTCATAATGTCATTCAATGGCTTATAAGACGTAAACACTAACCTGCTCTCCATCCTTAGGGGGAGCCCATCGGTGGTTGCTGTTACGGCACTTCTTGCAGTTGAACGGGACAAGCGCCGTAGTAACCTCGACATATCTGCTACGACCAGAATCGCAGAGAATGGTTCTGCCGGTTTCTGCGGATGTAGTTTCACCGCACTTAAAGTAGACCATCTTGTACATGTGTTTGCACTTCTGGCTGTAATACTTGTATGCGCCGCATGCACAGCCGCCAGGGACAGGAACAAGTCGTTCCTCGACGTCGTTCTTGGGTGACACTACCAAATCAATTGGAGTGGCCATGGTGCTTGAGGTCTGCTTGAGGGTGTTGTATTGGTGAATCTTTGTGGCTGGTCTGGCTAAAAACTGATGCCAGTGGAAGGTACCGCTTCAGAAAGGTGGTGGTGAGGCAGGTGAAGGTGTAAAGTATTAAGAAGACAGCCCGGGAGGAGGTAACTGGGTGAATTTAAGACTATTTTGGTAGATATACGGTTTGGCGTACCTCTTAGACATATCGTAGCCCATATCCGGGACAATTATGTCCAGTCTACTCAGAAGTCCGTGATGGCTTCATATCACTACAATTTCTAGGCACCTACCTACCTATCTACCTACCTACCGGCCTACCTGGTACGAAGATAAACATGTTCACTCTAGAGTGCTGTAGTTATATCATTTGAATGATAATCCAAGGATACTGCACTGCACCTATCTTGAAACTGGAACTATGCTCTCAGCCATCAAATTCCTCGCTTTCAAACCATCCCAGTTACTCTTGTAATCACATATGTAGTAGGCTAGATAGATAATACTCTATTGCCTACCTATCCATATATTTCTGATAGAATGGCAAAGTACCTATGATACAACTAGAGAATATTCAGTTTTGGTAAAGAGCATCATGAGTTCACAGTCTAACCACTTTCTCCAGGGGGTAAAGGATCTATGAGCAGTACAACCCCTTATTCAAAAGTCCACATCTTTACAATGGGATTAAGATCAATCCAATGTCATCTCTCCTGAAGAGCTTATTGTTCCCGGGGAAGGATCTTTTGTTCCTGTCAGTAAGAAAGGAGACTACAGCGTGTTTGGAAAAAGAGCTTAACTTCTTAATTGTTTAAAGTCGCCTTTTGTCTTTTATAAGCTTAAAGGTGATCTGAGGATACCGTCAGGTATGCATGATACCCTAATAAACTGATAGCTATCATAACACTTCAACTATGTCTGATGGTAGCGACACATACGATAGCGAATACGGAGCTCTAATAGTCGCGGCAAGAATAAAGACATATTTCGATCATAACCATGGGTATCAATGGGAGGATACCATCGGCGCAGGTGCAAATGGGGTTGTATATCGAATTCGAAACAGGGTCCCAGGGAACACCTCCTACGAAGGCAGGCCAGTACCAGAGCTTTTCGCTTTGAAGATTGCCCCCCACGATGTTGTCCTTGAAACGGGGAACAAGTCGTATGACGAGGACGGCTCGGATTTGGAGGATGAAGTTAATGGATTGGACAACGAGAGGAAATGGTTATGGGTATGAAACTCGTCCTGTCCGCAGTTCTTATCGGGCTCAACTAACCATATGAGTTCTAGCAACTGCGCGGATGTCCGCATATCATAGAGTCGCTAAATATACCCCATGATCCGCTCGCTCGGGCACCACCTCAGGGGACTTTAGCACATCGGATGCGAGCTTGGGTCTATAGTATGTAACTTGCAATCACCCTCCCATTTAAGGAATAATGGCTGACTCTTATTGCTGTAGCGGAGTATGTTGAAAATGGTACGTTGGAGTCTTTCGTAATAAAGCATAGGTATTTATATCATGGGGGACCAATACCAAACCGCTTATTATGGAGATTCTTTATGTGTTGTAAGTAAAACTTCTACTGCGTCGCAATACTGAGCTGATCACAGGACATAATTGTAGTAGTAAGAGCCTGTGTAGAAATGGCTTATCACAGTCAGGCGAACATGGAGACGATAGCACTAGACAGTCTATCGTCAATGATCCCAGGGAACTTAGCTCACTTAGACTTGGCTCAGAGAAACGTGGCTCTTGGTTCTATGTATCCAAGCCTCCAACACCCCGAGCACAGTTTCACACCGATTTTAAAAGCTCTGGACTTTGGTACAGCAGAGATGCGGGATGGGAGGTAGGTTTTCCTACGGTATGAGTTGCAGAGGCTTTTCAATATTTTACTGACATTGTGGCAATAGAAGTAATGGTCGGAACGGCCCTCAAGAAAACATTTTTGATATTGGCAGGGTACGTTCATCTATCTTCAATTTGCTTTGAAAATCTAAATTGGCCCATCATCTTCTAACAACTATATAGCTCATGGCCTACATCATATTGCAAGACCAGCCAGTGGTTTCCAGAGCCCAAGTTACTGTTAATGGAAACACCTTCAACACCTTCGCAAAATCCTTGCACGACCAACGGGGCTACCTGATCCAAGCTGGAGTAGATGCTGACCTTATAGACATTGTATACCACTGCTGCGCTGATGACATGACAGCCCAGCCGCAACTTCTCCAACTGGCGACAACAGTTCGGGATAGAGTTGCAAATAGAGGACACGGGGGTATTGCCCATGAACAAGACCAGAACATCACGGAGAGGATACGCAATGTAGTTTATACCCCGATCAACTGATAGAAAGTGATTTGGGAATGATTGACATGGAGGGATGATATTGACAGCAGAGATAAACTGACCAGAGACTATTAGGGGTTGATAAGAGCTCTTGGACCACTTAACATACGCTTAGTATAGCCAGGACAAGAAATAGAATTGTAAACCAAGAGCGTTAAAAACCTACAACACTAGCACTTCGCCCCATTAACCTAGAATGTTTACCCCCATACATACACGGTCTCACTGGTGGGATTCCTCGCCCAAAGGACGGCCATACGCGCGCCTATGCGCATGCTCAACAGCTACAACCATGTGTTCTTCATCGATATATGGGAATTTCGCCCGTACCCATGCCGAGACATGCCCGTCTGCGCTGACACCAGCGTCCAAATTCCCACATTGGACGATATATTCCCATCCCACACGTTCAAGGACCCTTTCATATGCTGTTTCTCCCCATCCTAAACTTCAATCAGTGACTATTCGTCGGTTCAACGCGTTAGTAAACGTACCTGATGGTGCCGGGAATTTATGCCTGAGATAGCCGTTTTTCCCCAGGACTGGAGGTGTTGGCGGCGGAGGTGTCAGAATCTTTTTCAATATATCCGATACGTCTGTTGTTAGCGTTGCAATTGCATTGTGCATAGATTCTTGGAAATTTCTAATGTCGTCCTTCATCGCCGTATTGGCGGCATCTATTTCACCCTTGACTGTCGTTATGATGGAGTCCTGGCTGTCGGCTATTGCTGAGCGCACCTCCTCCTTCATTGTCTGATGAGCCCTTGTGCTGGTTACTAGCAAGGACTGGATTTCGCCCAAATCAGCTTGCATATCAGTTTGCGATTTGCTGACTTCTCCTAGACTGCTTGCCAATCCACGGGCACTTTCTTGCATCGTGGCCACACCCCTATCCGAACTCTCCCTTAGGACATCGGAAAATTCGTCTACTAACTTCACCTTATGGATTTTGAGTTCATCCTTCAAAGTCTCCAGTTTCTCGGAGATTTCTTGACGAGTTACGCTGCTGGGTGGGGGTATGAGCGGACTATATTCACCCAAGCTCTTTCTTAGGCGTAACAATGCGGAATCTGTCTTAGCATCGAGTAACAGTTCCGAGGCTAGAGGAGTGACATCTCTTGCATCACTTATAGACGCTATTTTCGTGGATGCGAGCTTGGGTATCTTCGTCCTTCTTTTGTCACTAAGTTAAAACAGGGCACGGCCTGGTGATAACACAGTATAAAACGCAAGTGAATGCAACCTGACGCCTGCCAAGAAAAAAGGAAACCTCATTGTGACGAGAGTAAACTAGAGCTTCCTACGAGCATATAGGCATTTTTCAAGTCGGGCCTCAGCGAGATATGCTGGTCCAATCGGGGGTCTTAGTGTCGCATGAGAGTGTTTAGCGAAGTAATTCTTCACCTGCTAAGCTAATAATGACAAAAAAAATACATGTCAGCTTCAGGTTCAAAAGCAAACACGGCCCCATGATAGCACAGCGTTAAGCTTGGACTCACGCCACTTACACCTCATCACAATGTTCCCGTTTTTCCTTCTATGAACTTGATTATACATATGTCCTAAGAACCCTAAATGATATATGTATACTGAATATTATCTGGGTTCAAATTCAAACACTTCATGGGCTGAAAAATCTGAATCTCGATCTGGGTAAATGCTGTGGTGACTGTGCTGCTGCTGCACAGGCTGACAGGGGCTGAACTTTCAGCTTTCCAAAGTGAGAAATCCTTCACCGGAAACTCACACCCTTGTGCATAGTCCAAGAGGGCTCTTGTAAGCCGGGGAACATGAGCCGACAAGCATATCAACCTAGCTTATTCGACATATCACAAATGCTTTTTTTTTTTTTTTTCCCAGTTGAGCCAGCGTGGTTTCGCTTTTCACACCAAAGCTAGATGCGATGTGAATCACGATGAAGGCAGCCTTCAATAGAAAGCCAAGTTCTGTCAAAGCTGGGCTCTATCAACTTTGAGGAAGACAGCTGCCATGTCTAAATCAGTCCCCGATCGCGGGCTCCGATCAGCGTTGGTTCTACCTTGTAATGTCATCGATTCAGCTAATATGGTACTAGGGCACTCGGTATTGACCTTGGGTCGTCTACCACCAAGGCAGCATTAGCATTCAAAGCTACGCCCGACCTGCACTTACGAGAGACCGTACAAGTCCTTCGCGTGTCCCTTCCACGAGATCGCACTCATCCGGATACCTCGCCCAATCCTTCCATTTCCCAGTTCGAGTTCATTGCGCAAGCCGCCCGGAAAGGGGACAAGCTCATACCCGGGAGGCAGGCTTGGAATCATGACCTCAGCTGGTCGCTGAAGGCTATTCTGATGCACCTGGCAGGCGTTTCCGTGGGGGCCATCAAACGAATGCCAGGTGGTGATGATCTATTGAGCGCCTGCGAAGATGGAACCATCACCACGAAGATGGAGGAGGACGCCTTGCGCGAGCACCTCGAGCTGGTACGAGACATGGCTATGGACAAGGCGCAAACCGCATCTCTGAAGATTGAGAAAATCGTTCTCACATATCCCAACTACCTGTCTGAGCGGGAACACGACACAGACTTTCAGCGCTACACGGGATATTATGCTGACTTGGTGTATTCCCTGTGGCCAGATACCGTACAAGTGTACCCGACCATGGAGGGTATGTCGTTAGCTCTGTACATCTGCGAGCCGTTTGAAGACGGAATTGCATCGTGCAATTGGTCCGAGGTGTGGCGAAGCTTGGGCGAGCCACAGAAGGGGTCGTATGCCAGCGTGCTGGTCGTCGACATGGGAGGAAGTACCCTCAATCTCCAGCTCCTGGGGTTGTTCTTTGACAAAGAACAGGAGGGAACAATGTTGAATTGCCAACTGAGCTCGGACCCGGAATGGAAGTTAGGTCTGTCACTATAGCCGCATTCAAGTAACATCGCGCTGACATCGAAACAGGTGCTCTAGGAGGGAGTCAACTATCCAACGCTGCCATCAAAGAGATCGTACGAAAGAAGCTCCGCAAAAACCTAGACGACGTGCCACCAGACGAGTTCGCTCGCATCATGTATCGGTTTGAAGAATGCAAATGGGAAGTGGATTATCGGCTTCGCGAGAAGAAGATCACACTAGCGGGCAACGATGAGCGCTTTCGCGTCACCGTGCGTCCACAAGAACTGAAGGAGGCATTCCAGTGCTTTGACGGACCAACCAAGGTACTCAAGAAGGAGTTGGATCGAGTTCTCGGTATCGGCAGTGATTTTGTTGTTGTCTTTGCCGGAGGGAGTTTCTCTCAACCCGGGCTGCGCTGTATGATGGATGAATATATGACTGAATTCGAAGCCAAGGCCCAAAACAACAAGAAGATCACAGTAAATCATATCTTCTTGGAAAGATATGATGGCAACTGGTAAGTTTCTGCGTTTATATCTTTAGACGTGTGCTCACCTGCGACAGGTCATCCGCGGTGTCGATAGGGGCGTCTATTTCGGTGATGCGCCTGCCCACCCCGGCACACGTTCTGAGTAACTCGGCCATAGGGCTCCAGATACTGAAGAAGAAGCATGTAACAGGGGAAGATTGGTCGGGCGACATCACCGCCAAGTTCATGTTTGCCAAGGTATGTATAACTTCAACCCCATTCTATCTTGACTCGCACTGATGCAGCCCAAGGGGTGCGGCCAACCAGTTTCTGTCGATGCGAACATCATTGGAACGTCAAATAGCAAGGCCAACCGTAAACGAAAATTCTCTCTCGTATGCGATCCGACATACATGACCACACGAGGTCCACTTCCTGACGGAGGTCCGTTCGAACCGATATATATTGGTTATGCCCAAGAAGTGCTCAAGGGGAACCGTTCTACTACGTACGATCTGTGTTGGGATGTTCTCGCTGCTAGTCTCCCGTCGGGGCGTGTCAGGTTCAGCCTAAGCGGCAGAGACGTCAAACGCCTTGCGACAAATGCAGATTCTCCTAAGATGGCCAATCGAGATACGATTATCATGTATCTGCATTGTCGCAAAGTAGACCAGGACGACCAGGAAATGCTAGATGATCCAGATAACAAGCAGTGGAAGCTGAAGTTGATGACTGATCCCGCAAGCAAGTTTCTTGTGATCGAACAGGAGGACGCATTATAGCATCAGACAAAGATGCTGTCTATATTGTTAGGGGACCCCAACGTGGGAGTTAAATTACTGGAACTTGGGTGTTATCTTTGGGATGCGGTTGACATGATAGGAATGGGGTATTCTTTTTTTTCCTTTTCTTCTTCTTCTTTTTTAATCCGGGTTGGAGGTATTTATGTTGTGATGTTTATTCACAAGTTTGGCGATCGGGGGGGTATGTAAGGTATTTAGAAAAAGAATTCTCGGAATTATCCTCAAATTTAACTACCTACGCATGTACATGTAATACCAATCCTGAAAGATCTTGTTGCTTGGTAGCGCCAATAAATTCAAAGCGTCATCTCCAGTTCCTGGGTAGGATAAGTAAGTACCTATGAGTGGCGGATTGTGCGATACGCTGCTGTGCTTACACCACTACTATGTAGAGTGTGGGGAGACACAAAGAGATTTATTACCGGTAGGCGGGAAAAGAATGCGGGATCTGACTTCTTGATCCGTACTACTATACACTTGATTTACAGAAATATTTCATTTAATCCCAATTTCCGGGTCCCATGTTGACTGTCCCATTATCCACATCCTTTTGCATGTCGTCGATATTCCATGGCTCATATTTGTATCCCGGCGGGTAGTTCGGTGGGATCGTATCACTGTCGACCTGATCGAATGGAATTCCCTTCCGGATCGTCTCGACCATCTTTTCGTAGTTGTCATACGCATACTTCTCGGGATCGTGCTTCCAAATCCAGCTCGGAAGCTTGGGCTGTGCTAGCTTCGGATTGATCTTGACCTTCTGCCAGTCGGTATGCTGGAGGAGTTCCGCATTGGAGAAGCCCATCTTTTGCGCGCAGCTACAGCGGATGAAACGGAAACGTGCGTGCGTGCGGATAGACTCAGGCACATTCTGCTTCCCTCCGATCTGAAGGCATGTGGCTACCGAGACAGCATCCTCGATGGCTTGTGTTGCACCGTTGCCTGATGCGGGCAAGAAAGAATGTGCGGCGTCGCCAATAAGGACTACACGGTCCCCTGGCGACGTCCACGTTGGTTGCGGATTGCGCCAGAACAGCTCAAAGTTGATGATGGTGTTGGACGGTGTGACCTTGACAAGTTCCTTGATCCTAGGATCCCATGGATGAGGGCCCAGTCCTTTATCCATGTTTTTTAGCACCTCGTCCGACTCGACGGTGTGAGTCCAACTCTCCTTCGCAGATCCGGTAATCTACCCCTTGATCAGCATGCCAAATCGAGAATAGTCCCAACAAATACAAATCAATACTTACGTCGTGGTTCATTAGCCAAACGCATGTCTCACGACGAATGAGGACCATTGCATATGTTCCTGGACTAGCAAGCCAATGTTGTTAGCCGAGAGCTGCTAGAAATGGGGAATTTTCACGTAAATATTCAATGGGCAACGCCACATACCCGAGCCATGTTCTGACCATTGGCTCATCATCATTCGGGCCTCCCATTTTCAAAAACTCCTTCAGCTCGGGATTCTTGTCTAGGTGATGAATTGGGAAAGCTGCGCGCCACATAGCTCTACCGGCACTCATCGCCCTGACTTGACCGCCCACCAGCTTTTGGCACTTGGAACCTACACCGTCGGCCGCGATGACAACGTCGGCCTCGAACCGATCGCCCTTGTCGGTGATAACGCCTGCTTTCCCGCGCGCCTGATCCTCGTAGTAGTCGACGACACGCTGACCGAAGTGAATCTTGATCCCTTGTCTCTGGACTTCGTTTAGGTACATGCGATATATTAGCGGTCGCATCTGAAAAGCGCCCGGCGGCGTGTTAGGGTCCATGCCTTCTTGGCGAAGACGATCCGAGACCTTCAACGGCGTGATCATACGCTCTCCGTCGTGCTTGAAGGTCTCAATCCAGGCATTTTTCATGGATATTAATTCGTACTCCTTCAATAGCTCGGGCCAATGACGGAAGAATTTGGTGGCACTGTGGCCCATGAAGTACATGTCTCCTACGAGAAGGGAAAGGCGGAGTTAATCTCGACATATAGATAGCATCGCAATGGGATACTAATTGGTTCAGTCACATACCTGCGGTGTTAATGTCATCATGGCGTTCGACGACTCGCACGTTGTGCCCCTTGCGCACGCATTCGATAGACGCTGTCAGCCCTGCAAGGCCGGTTCCAACAATGAGAACGTCAATGCCGGACGGCGGGTACGAGCCAACCGGTTTACAGTCGTCACTCTGGAGAGAGCCCATCTCGTTATTAGATCTTGGATCTTGGGCTGCAGCTTAAATGAATTGGTCTTGGACAGATGCCAGGGGGAAAAGCAAAAGCAGTGGTAAAGCTACCACGACGATGGATAGCCTAACCAGATAGGAACCCTTCCGATGAGAGACCACGTTACTCACAATATAAGGCAGCAGAAGATTGAGCCGTACCGGAACGCCGGGTGCTGCCACGCAGGTTCAACATGTTCATTACACCACTTCGGTCGTCGCATTCTGCTGTCATCCGTAGTGGCAGAGTGGTTGAGATGCCCACAGCAACCCATTGCAACCCCTATTAATCCTCCTCGGACCCGAGATTCATTGCTCGCCTCCACACGCGATCTGCGCCAACACGTCATTGGCCAATCCCAGCTCAATGTCCGCCGGTGTACCCCAACTCTTACCATGCTGCCATGTCCGTAACGAATCCCATGCCCTTTTCGTCTTGTACGATCGGAAATCCTCCGGTCAATGAGCATATCAAGACATCACATACCTGTAATGGATATATCACGGCGTATCTGGCATCCTGAAAAAGGTCTACACCGGCATCTATGGTCGGCACTCGCGTCTAAAATCCAGCGCCTCTGATCAGCGCCGTCTGGATCGGAGCGGCTAAAGAGATAAGAGACGAACGAACGGCGGGCGAGAACCGATGGTGAGGCTGCCGCCGTGGCAGCGTGGGTGCCAGCCACCACAACTTGACTTGCATCGTGTGTACGTGGGAACACCGAGAGTTCAGCTATGAAACTTCGGGTGAGCGGCTTATCAACTCTATCATCGGCATTCAAAACAGTGCGAGCGACGATACTGCCCAGGCATGCACCAAGGCACGGGTAAACGTTGATAGATCGAACCGTTGCGATCGCCCACCACCCGCCTTACCCACATTTTGACACATCTAGGGACTCTATTCAAGCCGCTCATGCATCATCCCTACTGAGACATATACTTCTATGTACTATGTAGAAAGATAGTAGGGATAATGCAAAATAGCAATAAATATTGCAGCTAGGAGGGAGGCATGTTGACGTTCACACCCATCCCGGCTTACAGGATCGACGACATTCCAGCTGCCAAGCTCGATCGTCGGAAGTCCTGCGTCTGATAATGGCATCGTATTTTTGGTCACATTGCCGAGCTCAGTGGTGAAATGATATGGAAATGTACCCCGTCCCGAATTTGTGCAAGCTCGTAGCTATAGTATGATGCATAAATCTGTCGTCCTAGATGTATTGGCTCTAAGTCGCGAGCCGGACTTACCTGGCCGGGGGCTTGTCTCCCTCGTGTCTGTTTGCCTCGTATCTTCCAAGCCGCATGCATGTGGCTTTTCATCCTACCAATACTTGACGTTCTTATCCCATCATTGCCGGTGCTAAATTGGATGGCAGATCTCCACATGCCTTGGCTATAGCGCTCTCGTTGTTTCGGACTTCTGGCATCTATGAACACTATTGGGCTTTCTAGAAGGATATGAGCAGAAAAAGCATAAACACACAAGAGTAGCTTGCTGCGACACAGTCCCATGCCCGGCCAGACTCTGATGTGAGACTGTGAAGGGGACGCCCGATCTAGGTTGAATGCATCGAACCACGCCCTTGAATGCCGAGCAACTCCTGTCATTACCACCATCGACAATAATTGCCGGAAACAGGTGCATCATCAGACACTCTGCCTATAGTGTCACACGGATAGACAGTTAAAATCGTCTCGCAGTCCTGCGGTACTGTAGACACGGAATGCGTTTTGTCCTCTCCGCTCCGCAATTCTTCTCCAGTGTCGTTTCTGTTATACTACCATCCGAGTTGCTGTTGCTCTCACCAAGCGGTTGATCATGCAACTGTTCACGCCGACGGTGCTTGTCGCCGCCCTGGTCGGCTTCGTCGCCTTCCATCTGATCAAGCTATACAAGGAGATAAACCATTCGCGCAAGATACCCGGTCCCACGTTGCTGCCTTACATCGGCCGCATACATGATCTTCCCATCGAGTTTATGTGGCTGAAGTTCAAGGAGTGGTCGGACATGTACGCTGGCACGAATGGCTTCTTCTTCACAGAGATGCTCGGGGCCAAGTTCCTGGTCATCTCAGACGAGAAGGTTGCCGAAGAACTATTGGTAAAGCGTGCGAAACACAACTCGGACCGACCAATGGTTCGATCTCTATTCGACTCGAAGAGCACCCATGGGTCGATGGAATACCTTCCTCTGATGGGAAGAAACCGTGAGTACTTCCTGACCTCTAGATCGCATAGCAAGATCCGTTTCAGTAACACGTACATTAGAATATTGGGCCAGACAACGCCGATTCACGCACTCGTACCTGACCGAAGCGAGCAATGCGCACTACCATGGCGTGATGTATCACGAAGCTAAACGCTGGCTCGTCAGGTTGATCGAGAACCCTGACGACTTCCAGTTTTCTCTGGAAGATATGTCTGCCAAGATCATGTGCCAGCTGGCATGGGACGACATTGGGTTGAGCGAGCAAACTATAGAGGATGCATGGGGCCTTCTGAGACAGATGTCGCCGGCAGGACCTATAACCAACGTGCTGACACCTCTGTGGCATCTCCCTATGTTTATGAATCCCTGGAAGAGCGCCGAACGTGTACGACATGACCGGCAGCAGGAGATGTGGATGCAGCGCCTGCTGGCCACACGCGACAAGCTGACCAGAGGTGTGCAGAGGGATTGCATTACGCGAAAGTACCTGGAAAAGGGAGAGAAGCGTTCGAACATCTCTGGTGACCACGAAGCATCCTCTGTCATAGGGATGATGGCTCTCGTTGGTATCTTCACCATTGCCGGTCCCCTATCCTACTGGTTAGTCTCGATGATACATCATCCTAAGTGGCAAGCTGCCGTGCAGAAAGAAGTCGATGAGGCGTGTGAGGGACGATTGCCGACCTTAGCCGATGCTCCAAAGCTTCCAATCCTCCGAGCATGTATCAAAGAGACAATGCGTTGGAGACCAAATGTGCCAACCGGTGAGTAGATACTCTGCCCAGTGTCAACTAATGTTTCGGTCTGCTAACATGCGACATCCAGGTGTTGCACACGAGATGGAAGCCGACGATGAGTTCCGGGGCTACTTCCTCCCCAAGGGTACAAGAATCCTTCCCCTTGATTGGTGTGTTCAACCCATCTCCTATAAATGCGAACAATCGATATTGACTATCACTAGGGCTTTCCTCCGAAATCCCGACAAATACCCCGATCCTGATAACTTTCGACCTGAGCGGTGGCTAGAGCCTGGGTGGCCATCGTACCAGGAGCCGCTCAGCGTGTATCCCACCATCAAAGGCATGACATCCTTCGGTTGGGGTCAGCGACAGTGTCTTGGCCAGTCGCTCACGCAAGACGAATTACTTGTAGCCTGCGGCGCGCTCAGCTGGTGCTTCAATCTAAAAGCCAAGAGGGATCCGGTTACGGGAAGTGAGATCCCAGTGCCGACAGACAAGTCAAATTCTCTTCTTATTATTAAGCCTGATCCATTTGAGATGGCATTCGAACCGAGAAGCCTAGCTCGAAAGGAGGAAGCGCTACGACTATGGGCTGAGACCGATGCAAAGTACGAATTAGAAAAGACAGAATTCCTCTCAACGGCGGAAAGCGGCACTAGACAGATAGAGGTCGTGTAGAGGTCGTGTGCGTAGATGAATGGAATGCATCACGAATTGCATAATACAGAGTCGTTGAATGGTATGTTGGGCGTACGAGGAGAGTTGGATCGATTCATTTAGACGATTTTTGGGCTACACGATCGTCGCATATTCTACTACTAGATTCAGATGGCATTAAATTACACAGTATAAGAGGTATAGGAGCATACCGACTTGTCTATTTACATAGGTACTTTGGTTGCAATTTGAAGAATGTATGGTAATAGGCATTAATATAATTATAATAATGGGAGAATCGACCGAGATCGAAGATTTACACCAGTATAGCCCAAGCATTTAACTTACACATGCATAGAACTACTCGTAGAGACATGTATATCAAAATACTTACCTGTATACTGACATGTACATAGAAGATAGTAGATCCATGTGCATACATGTATGTGCAGCAAGTTCCTATGCCTAGGTATGTACATATAACATAGTACCTATTATACGTAACACTCACATACCTACATATACATGTACTAGACATTGTAGACGGCTTTCTGTACCTATGTATGTATGCTATACATACACGGAATAACGGCTGTTACTATGTCCGATATCAGAATCCCTAATGCCGTGTGCCGTAAGAAATTGACGTGGTCGACTGATGCAAGTTTCGGCGCCGTGGTGCTTTCTGACAGTCCTGACATTCCTGACTCCTGATCTCTCGGCACCGATGGGGTAAACCTTGCATGGCAACACGCAGATTTGCTTGGCCAGGGAACACAAAGCATCCTTCATCTATAGTCCGTGGAAGACGTCTCATTGTCATGCCACCGAGACGCGTTCTATAGAATCCAACAACGTAAGGACGAGCTCCGAAGTACACGGAATCTCGCACGACGTCGACCGCCGACACCTATATGAATGAGCAGCCGTGGTGAAATGAAATAGCAAGCATTCCGCCGAAGATCACCTAGTAGTGATTTAGATCGCAACACAATTCTTCCCATCGCTATATTGACTGAAGTAAATTGAACCAAGACAAGACAACGAACATCATATCCACCCACTATGGCTATCGTTTCGCCCGAAGCCGTTCTCGGAACCACTGTCGCGTTTTCCTTTATTCTATTTGGTGAGTATCAATAAAAGCAATACCTCCCCTGCAATAAAATCGGTTGATACTAAATGCTTTTTGCCCATGTATGCAGGAAATGCCGTCACACAGTCATTCATGGGCGGTCCTGCTCTGCTAGTCGACTTTCCGCCGCCATCATCCCCTGAGCACGCGGCTCGCGCCCGACTGCTCGGTCGCCAATGGCCCGTATTCTGGGTCGTGGGAAATAACTTCTTTAGACCTATTAGCACTCTAGGCATTTTCGGCTACGCCTACACGTCATGGGTGGCTTCGTCTGAGGGCCCGAACAGCGGACTCGGCGATTGGAGGCCGTATGCCGTCTCAGCATTATGTCACCTTATCACTGTCGTGCATTCTGCGGCCAATATGCAGCCCATCAATGAGAAGATCGACACCTTGCGCGAGCCTAAGGGCAGAGTCGACCCCAAGCAGGCCGAGAGTCTCGTTCGGAAATGGATCAAGTTCAATACCGTGCGACTCATCAATCCAGTTGTCGCCGGTTCGTTAGCACTATTCCAGTTACTAAAGAGGCATTAAAGCATACCTTGAGAGGATAGGTAACGGGCGATGATTTCAACTCTTAAGGACTTAGAGACAGAAAAGACTTATCCTAATGTTATATCATATATGTCGAGCACCAATCCTTACACATCGGCCTCAATCCATGCATCTCAAATAGACTTCCCTCGTGCCTACGGGTGCATCCAACACTATTCGGTTCCATCTTTGCCTTATTCCCGCCTACGCTGTCCCTACGAATGACCACATCTTGAACTCCAAGCCCGAAAGCAGGGAAGGGTTTAGGGACCTTCTATTTCTAGACTCGATGAGTTCACCTACATAGTTGAACACTACCTACCTATGTATAGTAGTAGAACAAGGACTTGAATACGACTATGTTTTTATCCATCATATTAATATTTGCTTACAGCAAGAAGAGTTAGACATACCCGCCTTTTAACTACATGAGATATGTATGGCTTAGTATCTAATCGAATGAATCTAGAACACTACGTCAGGAGTCTTGGTATATTTAAAAGAAAAGAACTAGGTGTCTGATTATACCTAGCTTATGATTCTCATGATACCCCCAAGCGCCAAGGAGATAGGTCAAGCACCTCTCAATGCAACACGTCAACGTCAAAAGTGAGAATAGAATGTTTAAATGAAGGTTATCTCGGACTTCCCCTACTCTAAGAACCTAAAAGACTCTACCCTGGGCTAGATATAACCAAGAAATGACCGCAATAACCTGAGCAACCACCAACCCAAACAGCAATGTCATCGACTTGGACTTATTGGTTTCACCTCCCCCACCTCCCCCTTCTCCCCCTTCTTTCCTTCGCTTGGCAAGGCTCGGTTCCGAGTCATCGCAATCAAAATGATCAGGTTTGTGCTTCCTGGCCATCTCCAACGCCTTTGCGCTATCCACAAACTCCGTGACACTTTTGACTTGGGTGCCGTCAGGGGATAGCTGGATTATCATAACGCACTCGTTTATCCACTCCCCGGCCCCGCCCTTAAGTATCCCTTGCATCCGTGCGTGAACTACCGTCGTATTGGCCGGTTCGTCGTCGACGATTGACTTCGGGATCATCTTAAACTCGTCGAAGACTTTAAAGATTCCGGCCGCGTGTTGAGCAAAAGCCTCCCTATCCCGAGGCGCCATGCCTAGGCTCTCGGGTAGTACTTGATGTCGGAACTCTAGCGTCGTGTTTCCGAGAAGCTGTGGCACAGAAAGGCTCCCGTAGCCGTCTAGCAGCGCGTTTATCGTGCCGCGTCGGCGAGAGCGGGCCTCCATTGCGGCGACCGAGAGTGTCGTACAATGGTACTGGTTAAGTGGTGTAAGGCGTAGTTCACTGTCGCCCTTGCGAGGTAGGCCGTTGATAGCTGAGATTGATGTATAAGACTGGCAGGGGACGCGAGACATCGGACGGGAGGGACCTAATAGTAATAAGTCCCTGGCGAAGAAACCCCGCAGCTCCCCAAATGAAACAGCGCTGTGATACGAAGCGTCCTGCGAAGGTTTAGTGCGGACGCTGACGACCCTCCGGCACCGAAAGTGAAACTTTTTGACTCAGTGTCTTATCCTCTGAGCCAGGGACCCCGTCCTTTGCTTGGCCTCGCCGGAGGTGGTGATAGAAGATGTCAGGATCATTGGGCCAAGCCAACCTCCGCAATGCTAACGTATGCGAACGCGAATCTCCTTGGTAGCCAGCCTATAACCCCAATACGCTGCTGCTTATCTTGTGTCAGCAAATGCACAAATACCGTCAAATCACACCGAATAATCGCCCAAGATGTCCAAAGTCCTGCTCGTCACCGGTGCCACGGGAAAACAGGGAGGTGCAGTAGTTGATGCGCTCCTTCGCCGCGACCCTAGCAACTTCACGATCCTCGCAGTCACACGCGATCCAAACAGCTACAATGCCAAGCGTCTAGCAGAGAAGTCATCCTCGATCAAATTGGTCCAAGGAAACCTGGACGATGTCGCTGCTCTGTTCCAGGCTGCTCGAAAGGCACACCCACAACCTATCTGGGGTGTCTACTCGGTCCAGGTCTCCATGGGGAAAGGGGTGACTGTTGAAAGCGAGATCTCCCAAGGAAAAGCTCTCATTGACGAGTCCATCAAGACCAACGTGAAGCATTTCGTCTATAGCAACGTTGAGCGCGGCGGCGATGAAGCGTCATGGGATAGTTCAACCCCTATACCTCATTTCCAGAGCAAGTATCACATCGAGAGATACCTTCGAGACGTCACAAGTATAGGAAAGCCAGATAGGGCCATGGGTTGGACGATTCTACGTCCAGTTGCTTTCATGGACAACTTGACTCCGGGGTTCCCCACCAAGGTCTTTATGACAGCTCTGCGTAACCACCTAGGGATAGATAGGCCAATGCAATGGGTTGCTACGTCTGACATTGGTATCTTTGCCGCCAAGGCTTTCGCCGAGCCCGAGAGATGGAATTGGAAGGCCATCGGTCTCGCTGGTGATGAGTTGACTTGGGAAGAGCTAAATGTCTCATTCAGCAATGCGACTGGTTCCCCTGTCCCCGAGACCTACTCGTTTTTTGGAAGTGCATTGACATATATGGTCACCGAGATGTCGTTGATGATCGGCTGGTTCGCAAGCGATGGTTATAAGGCGAATATCGCCGCACGACGCGAGGAGCATCCGAACATGCTGACAATGGAAAAGTGGTTACTCCACGAGAGTTCTTTTGAGGCGGCGCGTCGTTTATAAATGGGAATAATGCACTGTGGCGTATTGGTGGACGACATACCTACCTGCCTACCTAGTAATAGTAGATGAGTACCTAGAATGTAGTTAGGGCGGCAACTTATAATACTCAGTGTCGTAATGATCATGTTCATCTTAGTGACTTTAGCATGTACTCATTGTAGCTTGCTTTCGTGTGGAAGTGCTAGTATGAATAAACTGAATTGAGTAAAAGTACACTATTACGAAGAATACTACACCTCTAGGCTCACCCTTAGACCTTATGCTAAGATGGTGTAGACTTGCGAGTCATCGTTCGCACATGGGGCAGAGTCAAGACGGCCGTCTCCAGGTACAATGCAAGTCGCATTGTGCTCACTTTCCGGGGCAAAAGTTAGACGCATCCCGCCGGTAAACGGAACTAACTGGCCGTCATTGGTATATCCCTCTAGTTAAACGTTAGAATGATATCGAAGTTTCAATAGAAGGTCACCACCACAAACCTCCAGCTGCTCGTCCTCCACATGAGAAAAGCGTCACTGTATCACCGGCCGGTCGTCGCCCATCAAAGCTGATACAGCCGTTCGTCTGATGACTTGTCAATAAGAAGACCCTTTATGAATAAAGTATGAGTGCTGTAAGTTACCAGACTGCTCACAATCAAGGCAGAATTCTGCGCATTATTGTGTTTCCCTGTAGTGATGACATCAAACTTCTCGTTCGGTGTCCCTGCACATTCCACTAAGGCGATAGGAATTAGATTTTCGCGAAAATCTCCTGCAGTTGGGTCGATAAACAAGCAATTGCCATTTGGTGCCTGTATGCTGATGGAGGTGAAAGCGCGTGTCGCCGTGTCATCTTTCTGCTGCGCCTCTGCTACAGCTGTCGGTTGCAGCACACCACCGGCGCGAGATACAGCGATACCATCTGTAGGGGTAGGAGTTGCTGATTCCTGACTTGCGTCTTGGGAGGTTACTATAGGAGTAGATGTGGGATTCGCCACCGGATTATCGATGTTACTGCTTGTCGGATGAGTTGTCGCGTTTGGTTCATTGCTAATAACTGCCGAGGCGTTGCTGAATGCAAATTGTTGTTTTGGGTCGACAGTATCACAAGATGCAACATCGATAACATCCTCTTCAGCGGTAAGACACAGCTTTTGGTCGTTCTGGGGCGAGAATGATAGCGGTCCACTATCGCCATTAAAAGGAAACAGCTGGGAGTCCGTAACTTCACCGCTACCATCCGCACGACCTCCGCAGCTGAACAAGATGATTTGGTTGCCATCTGCACGTCGTGGATCGAAGTTGAAACAAGCGTTTGTCTGACAAGGTCTGAGAAGATAACGACCCAACTGAAGGGCTAAATACTAACCAATGTGCTAACGATGAGCATTGAACCTTCGAGGTTGTTATGCTTGCCAGTGGTGATAACATCCCATTCCTGACCATCTGTGCTGCCGCAATCAGCTATTTGTACCGGGGTGAGATTGGCGCGAAAGTCCCCCGACAGCTCGTCGACGAACAAACACCGCCCATCAGATGTCTGTAAGATTCTCTATTAATACAGACTAAACCAACCTAATCAAGGATACTTAAGAAAACCTCACTTGTATATGTGTTCCAGAGAAGGCCTTGGTCGCTGTTGTATCTGGCTGTTGGGCCTCGCTAAAGGCGGCTTGATCAAGTTGTGATACTGTTCTTCGGGACTGGCCTAAAGACGTGATCGGCGACGCCTTAGCAAAGAAACCAAAGCTGAAAGAGAAAATAAGAGATGTAAAGATCATGATCAATTACGGCGATTATATAAGGGATGATTATAAACAAGAAGATTGAGAGACAAATGATCACGATGGCGTTACCGTACTTAGTTGATGGGATTGACAAAAGCTTCATATGGCTGTCTGGCTCTGTCAGGGCATGCAATATTTAAACGCATACAGCGAATTGATGCTATAAGGAGCCTGTCTGCAAACCTCCTTTTTTGAAATGACCAAGTTTCATGGCAACTCCTTTAAATCCTTGGTTTTCTCCGCGCTTCCGATTGCCACACATCTTGAAGACCTGGCGCTACCGCATCCAGTCGATAACATGCTGTGGCTTCAGGCGCAGGTCGTTAACACGGAGTCCACGAAACGGCTTCTGTCGCGGAATCAGCTGGTATGGCCAACATTGGGGATTGGTTTACAGACTTTCTCTTCATCGCAAGATTCAAGATAATTATTTACGATTCAGCTATAGTTCTGGGGTAGACAAGAGTTCTAGCGACACATTCATCCACAGGTGTGAAGCTGAAAAATTGAAAACCCCCCTGTGTCGAGCACTCAATAGGTACCACGCACACGCCATTAATACAAAATCTACCCCGCTCCCTCGCACTGCTTGGCCTGCAGAAGATCTGGAGGGCTGCAAGGATACTGCAAGATTTTATACCTCGACTGCCATAATTTCGGGTTGAATAATTCCATGATTAACAACTAGAAATTCGTCAACGAGCATTTTAATCGTTACCTAACTACGTTGATTGTTGGCATGAAAGCTCAAGATAATAGCGCTTTGGAGCTTCATGCGACAGTTGTGATGTTTATGAGCCGGCTCGAGAAAACATAGCACAGGCATCGTCACAATACCTACCTCCCTGAGTAGGTATCTACAATATCTTGTGTGCTCGATGCACATGACAAATATTATGTTAGCAACAGCATCTTATTTATGAGTGCAGCGATTGGGATCTACTGCGAGACGAACATATACCAGGTTCGGCATGTCGAGCTCTACCGGCGCATCTAGGCACTCGATAACCCTGTGCTCCCTACATACGTTTCGGTAGGCTAAATTGGCTAGATGTAGTTAGGAATGGTTCCCTATCCCATCTCTCTCGTATAATGGTCTTGGTACCTTCTATAACTGACTGTTGACCCGCGCATACATTGCTCACACAAGCCAGGGTAAAGTCGATCGTTGTAATCTACATCGTCAGTGTAAACGCGACCTGCCCGATTGGGCAGACGCAGAAGCACATCCGCCTCTAGAGATATCACGACAGCTCGTCATTACAACCAGGCATTGTTACCATGGGCTCCGAGTATAAAATGAAAGCTGGGAACACTCTTGGAGACAGTATAGAACTTTTTGGTCAAGCCAGAAATCGCCATCATGAAGTTCCTTCAGCACGTTTTGCTACTCGTGCCTTTGACAGCCGCTGTACAGCTCGACAGGCGGGGTAAAGTCATTTATGATGGCTACAGGTTAGTGTCCCAGTCTTCTAGTTCTCAATTATCACTCTCACTGCTTGCGAAAACACCTGCACGGTCCAAGTAGAAAAATGTTACTAACATATATGCGAAAGTATGTGATTCGGAGTTTCGAAAGTTCCCTGACAGATGCAACAACTAACTCACTCTCGAATGTGAATAGAGGTCTTGCGTGTCACGCCGGGAGATAGATCCGTATCTTTCGAGGATCATATAGAGTCTCTCGAAGCGGTTGATCTTACCCATAACCATGGTCACATACAAGATGAGCACTTCGATATCGCGATCCCACCTGAGAACCTCGCTGCTTTTGAAGCCTTAAACTTTACCTCGGAAGTCTTAACTGAAGATCTTGGGGCTGAAATTGCTCTTGAGGGCGAGCTTGCCGAGTATCCTGGTGAGTTGAGCTGCATTGAGCTTGCATACGCATTATTTCTGATGACTCTCAGAATTGGACTTGAGCGCGGCTGCTCTTCCCAGCTTGTCGTGGTTTAACGCGTATCATGCATATGACGACCATCTCACCTACCTGAAAGACATACAGTCATCTTTTGCAGATAACTCAGAGCTTATCACGGCTGGCGAATCATTCGAAGGCCGCACTATCCAGGGTATTCATCTATGGGGTAGTGGTGGCAAGGACTCCAAACCGGCCATCATCTTCCATGGAAACGTTCACGCTCGCGAATGGATTTCGTCAAAGGCATGCTAGAGATCTGAGGTCAAACCAGAGATCTGGGCTAATATAAGGCTTTAGGTTGTCGAATACCTCACATACCAACTTGTTGCTAACTACAGTAACGACACGACTGTAAAAGGGTATCTCGACAACTACGACTTCTATATCCTACCCATCGTTAACCCCGACGGTCAGTTGAGGGTGGCTTATAAGTTGTGACTATGGCTAAACTATAGAAGGATTTCTTTACACGCAAACTACGAATCGCATGTGGCGTAAAAACCGACAGACACGATCCGGAAGTTCTGCCGTGGGTACGGACGTCAATCGGAATTGGCCGTACCAGTGGGATGGCGAGGGTTCATCTACAAGTCCCGGTTCAGGTTAGTGAACTTGTTCGTGTATACTTTAGAGGACCAACTGCTGATTATATCTTAGAAACGTGAGTATCTGGTTGAGTACCTAATTGCTCGTTGCTCTCTTCGATCCGATACTCAGTAGACAAAGGAAGCCTCATTCTAAAAGAACACAGCTAAAAACCACATAGATATCGGGGCGCTGCAGCTGGCGACACACCTGAAAATACAGGCATCCGAAGTAGGCTTAACTGTGGAAGTCGATTTAGCCATTCGCTGACGAAGTCATAGCACTTGGCGACCAAGTAGCCGCTAAAAATGGTGTCAAGCTATATATTGACTGGCATAGCTACGGGCAGTATATCTTAACGTCAGTATTAACCTCGTCTCTATTCTAGCTTCCCATTTACGTCTGCAACGTATCGATCCCTCCATCCTTATCCTATACCATTCCGC
This sequence comes from Hypoxylon sp. CI-4A, assembly GCA_002120315.1. Classification (NCBI taxonomy): domain Eukaryota; kingdom Fungi; phylum Ascomycota; class Sordariomycetes; order Xylariales; family Hypoxylaceae; genus Hypoxylon; species Hypoxylon sp. CI-4A. Next base: position 60,678 of record KZ111547.1, on the reverse strand, counting down.
TCCTCGATCTCACGCCAACTAATATTGACGTTGGTATCACAGTCCCTATGGCTACTCGTGCACGGCAGCAGCAGCAAACCAAGCTCAACAGGACTCGCTCGCCGAAGAAGTCGCCGCCGCCATCGCGAAGCCATACGGCACACGATTCACTACTGGTCCAATTTGCTCTACACTTTATGCGGCGGCCGGTGGTAGCAATGACTACGTGACTGATGTGAACAAGGCCGAGTATGGGTGAGTAAAGTGTCTCTTCGTTATAGAATCGTATGTTCGAACGACGTGCTAATGCGGACCAAGATGGGCCATCGAGCTTCGAGATACTGGACGAAATGGGTTTGTGTTACCCGCTAACCAGATTCTCCCCACCAGCATCGAGATATGGGAAGGAGTCAAGTATCTTTTCGCGAATTTCTAAGTAGCTAACCTATCATACTTGGAAGATGATATTTCATCCCGCATTGCCGTCGATCTGAGGGGTTGAACCTAGGATTCATAGAGGGGTTTGTTAGCTAGATAGTTTCACACTCATAAACTTGGCATAGTCCTTAGCTTAGCAACTCTCATCTATCATGATCTATCATGGTGTAAGTCACCTAACCTCGTGTGTTGATGTAGAGGTAATATCCCAATGGGACAGTGTAAGCCATGGAAGAAAGGATAGAAATGCGTTGATATCACGATTCAAACTAAGTACCTTACCTACCTATTAATTCAGCAGCTTTAAAATACCCCTGATTCTCCTCTAGGTCAATAATAGTACGTGTTTTCGGGATGCTGAAACCCAGCCTGTAGATGATCTAGTAGGATTGGGATCGGAAGAGGGTTGTTCCGTGCTTATTGCGATCGCGATACTTGGAATCTAAAGCATTTATTGCAATCATTGTTATGTTCGGATAAAGCTGCGTATGAGCTGGCAACAAAATTGTTTGGATGCGCTTCTCGCGCACAATACATATCATATATCCCATGATCTTTTGTTAGCAGCATAAACCATGGAGAAGGCAATCCCGACGACTAATCATACACCAGAACTTCTCCCCAGACCATCGTGGCCGAAGACACTGACCATCATAGGCTTAATATGTCTGGCTGCCCTGCATCAACGCCTTTCGAGTCTATCTTACGAAGGGTTTCGCCAACAATACTACGATGGTCTCGTAGGCAGTACGGTACATCATTGCGCTGAATCCCCTTACGGTCGATTTCCACTTCCAGACGACCCATTCCACTTCATCCCTTGTACGAACGCGACACTGCCGCCCGCCCTCGATGACCCGAGTCCAAAACGGAGCTGGACAAGCTTATTCGATCCGAACCCCGTGAACTGGAGCTGGGGGAGTGCGTCTACTGGCGAAGAGAACAAGCGAGATGGAGATACGCATGCTGGCCGGGGTATCTACCTATGTGGTTATCTCGATGTTCCTTTGGATTATACGAATGGATCCGACACCCGTATCGTTCGCCTCGCGGTGACGAAATATCAGGTGTCAGGTCTCAAGCGGATTGATGCAACAGCTCCTACTGCTTCTGATAACCCATCAGCGGGCAGTAAGAGCGAGCGCACTATCGTCATCGAACCAGGAGGCCCGGGCGGGAGTGGGACATCATTTGCGTGGAGGGCTGCACAGGATATCACGAAGCGGCTGAGTGGCGGCACATTTGACGTACTAGGCTGGGACCCCCGTGGCGTCAATACAACTTTGCCCGCTATAGCATGTTTCCCGTACAATGCGGACCGAGATCGCTGGTCTACGCTCACGAACCAATATCGTGAAGTATCCGCATCACCAGAGGCCCAACTCGAACTCGCAGATGTCATGAACAACGCAACATTCCGCGCCTGCTGGGAAAGGCATGGTGACCTTGCTCGATTCGTTAGCACGGCTTTTGTTGCGCGCGACATGGAAGAAATTCGCAAGGCACTTGGAGAAGACGAATTGACCGGCTACCTCGTGAGCTACGGTACTGGAATTGGTCAGACATGGGCCAACATGTTTCCGGATAGTGTAGGCCGCGTTATTCTAGATGGCACTGAATATGTTCGAGATCATCGCCTCCTCGGTGGGTTTGGTTGGACTGCGTTGGACAACGCTACAGATGCCTGGCATGACGGATTTCTAGGCGAGTGTCTCGAAGCCGGACCGGAACACTGTGCTCTAGCACGTCCAACGAGCTCCGAGCCCGTCTCGTTGGAGGGATTGGAGACCCGGATGAAGAAGTTAGTTGTTTCGCTCAGTCAACGACCTGTTGCGGGTTATCTCGAATCAAGTGGCCCGTCTCTTGTAACATATTCTGCCCTCGTCGCTGCTATCTACAGCGCATTGTACAATCCCAACAGCTGGCCTGCCCTCGCCCAGATGCTGTTTGAACTGGAGGCTGGGAACTCGACCTTGGCGGCGGCTATGCTCGATCGTGCCGACTGGGAGTACGATCCCACGCTGCCGTCCCCGCCTTCTCCAAAGCCGTCAACAGACGAGCTTGGTGCCCTGGTTATCTGTGCGGATTCTTACGATGCCCCCTTGCCGCCCGATGGCCTCGCCTGGTGGCAATCTCTTTGGGCTAATATGACGGCACAGGCATGGATCTCGGGTAACTCGCGTTTCTTCAATGTCTTTCCGTGCCGTCACTTCAACACCTACTGGCCTCGGCCCGCCGAAGTTTATCGAGGCGATCTTAACCATACACTCAAGAACCCGATCCTATTAATCGCGGAAACGTACGATCCGGCGACTCCTTTGCGAAACGGAAGGAGACTCTTGGATGAGATGGGGAAAAATGCGAGGCTAATAGTGCATCATGGGTATGGGCATTCCTCTCGAGACAAGTCCAGCTGCACAGACTCCATCGCACAAGCATTCATCCTCAACGGCACCCTCCCAGAAGACCAAGAGACGCCTTGTTACGCAAATGAGAAGCCTTACCTTTACGGTATCAACGGGTCAGATACTTGGGACAAGACTGCTGTAAGTAAGGACCCGATTCAAGTATGGCGGGAACATATGCAGGAACAGACGCTGTGGAATCCAAGCCTATAGATACATATGATGAGTCTTGAGAACACTATCCCATTATCAAGCATACACATTGGAATTTAATATTGAATACTTACCTAGATATATATGGTCATTTATATTGCCATTGTTCTAGCAGTAATCAATGCTATGAGCACACAACATGAGAGAATGTAAGTAAATCCTCTGACTCTAGGTCAGTATCGGGTTCTGCTCTCTCGATTAGTTTACCTATGTATACCACTCCAGCTCAGCAATTTGATACCTTTATCTCAAGACGTGCTCTCGCTCTACGGAATTACAATTCGCGTCTCCCCACCGCTTGCATATCGCGCGCTCGCTATCATAAACTCCTCCCACGTCCGGAACTCTTCTTCGTCCCGTAGTGCGTAGATCATCACGAACCCCCACGGCATGAAGTTCCTCACGCCGCTCATCCGATGTCGTTCAGCCCACCCGCTTTCAATAGCAGCCGCCGCATCCACCAAGCTGAGGATAAGGTGTGTGCTCCCTTCGCCGTGTGGATGTGCGAATTCCCCATTCGAGAATCTCATCTCCTCGCGCACCTCGACGCCGTCTTGCAGCCACACGCTCTGGAACAACTGGCCTTCTAGATTAGAGGGCTTGACTTGGATAACCGAGGGGTTCGCCGCAGCGAGAGCATAAAGAAATTCCTCTTGCTTGGCCCGCGTGTCCGACGTAGCCTTCTGCGACGTTTGCCGATGTGGCCCAACAAATGCAGGGACTTCCGGTCGGGGCCCCTCTCGCAGCTTGAGCGGCGCAACAAGAAAAGAACGCAAGCTCAACGGCCCATAGCGCTTGGACTGCAAGAGCTGACTCTGGTCGTAAGGTGCAGGCTCGCGGGTGTCGAGGCGAGCAATGGTGCGGGCTGCACTTTGGAAGAGGTATCCGAATATGTTGAGCGGCAGGCCGTTAGGGCCGAGCGCATACCAGGCGCGATAGTCAGACACGATGCGGCTGAGTAAAGATATGCTAGTCCCAGTGGCAAGTATAGCAACGGCTGTAGTAGCTATGGTTCGATGCTGTCGGAAAAGATCAAGAGTGAGGGCTGTGATTTTGCTAAAATTCATCATTGGCAAACACTGAGTACCTAGATTACTTGGGCGAGAATTATACCAGCAATAATGCTATGGCAAAAGATGAATGAATACCTGTGTACGTAAAAGCATCTGCGGATCTCGTCAGATCAGCGAGTACGAGGTTAAACCACGATTCATATACCTTTCAACCTGTGTAACCCAGACGCGTGTCGGGTCAGATTCTTTAATAATAGCCGCCCTCGGAAAGAGAAATCAACATCATGGGGGATCACGTAGTAAGAGTTTTACATGGAGATCGGGCAAAGGGGAAGGAAAGGAGCAACGTAGGCACATCTCGGCTCGGAGACATCGGAGACATCGGACGTATTCATATACTGAAAGCTCCTAGTGAGAAAGCAGGTACATACTATCACTTTAGATCGAGCGAGACCGAGTATTAACACCTATAGATATTATAAAAGCCGAGTTTATGAGCGAGATTCCCGGTTGAAAACGCCAAGTTAGGTTGAATAACTTGTAATCTGTTAGGTAATGTATGTACTTATATGTTTATGTATTCCCTTAAAGGTGTGAGATCGCACCACTCGAAGATGCCCATCTCGATTCTGATATACAACAACCATTTTCATAAGAGAAAGCTATTGGATTAATTTCGTGTTTTGGGTTGAAAATGTGGCACAACTGATGGTATCACGGCAGGAGAGAAAACTCCTTGGCTGGTTCTACACACCGAATGCAATAGTGCCCGACATGAGATATGATATTTTGCAGGCGTTATGTATTATGCCTTGTCATAGAATATGTTATAACTAGCGACCTTTACGAATATAGGTTTTGAACATCCTATCATTAATCTTCTTTTTTCCGCCAAAAGTTTTCGGCATCCAACTGCGCAGGAGCACGGTACAAAATAACTGGTTCTTTGCACTGTACCACTAACCTTTTAGTTGATTAGCGCCAACTATTTCAGCAAGAGATCGTTATAATACAGCGGGGTTACAGCATACATCCACTAGATTCCAGCGCAAAGCCCTTTATCAGTTCTAGCGCGTTAGCAAGTAAGTAATACAGTAAATTATAAGCTGTCTTGTCTTGTCGCAAACTGTGTGAAGGTTCATTCAAGGGATGCCGAAACCTTTGGGCGGCGACTTTCGTTCTTCATTGCTGATAATATGAGAATATGGAGACGATATCATTAACTGGAGCAATGACATCTACTTGCTCGACCGTTCATCATAACCAGGCTCTAGGCGGATCTGATCGCACCGAGACGCAGCTAGCAGAGTCGGAGCATCCAGGAAAAGTCATCATAAGGTACCTACGCGAGAGATCCGCCGAGTTCAGGGGGCTTGAAGAAATTCGGAAAAGGGTTAGTTATTCTAGGCCCTATACAATCCTGATATTAATACGTTCCACAGGGTTGGGATAAACCACAAGGCGACGTGCACTTCCAGAACCAACGGCGAAATGCGGATCATGCCGACAGCAACACATCCAAATACTTCTTCAAATTAATGGGGGGCGTCGCGAGAGAGCTTCATGAATCTGCCAATGCCTTCAAGATTAATCCTGAACAGTCACAACGACCAAGCATACTAGACATGTGTATGGCTCCAGGAGGCTTCCTAGAAACAGCATTAAGCTACAACCCCGAAGCCGAAGCTCTAGCCTTTAGTTTGCCGCCATCCATTGGCGGACATCAAGTACTGATGCAGGCAGATTCAGCCGTCGAGCAAAGGTTCCTAGACGTGACGATGCTTGCTGCTGATATGGGGATCGAGGAGATCCCCGAGAGCCATCAGGATGCTAGCAACTTCCTGCCGCGACAGCTAAAATCGCATCAACTATTCGATTTGGTCCTTTGCGACGGCCAAGTTCTTCGAACCCACAAGCGACCTTCGTACCGAGAGTACGGAGAAGCGAGACGACTATCGACTGCGCAGCTGGCTATAGGCTTGGAGCATCTTAGACCCGGGGGAACCATGGTGGTGCTTCTTCACAAGCTTGAAGCTTGGAGCACAGTCAACATCCTGTGGAGGTTTTCCAGATTCTCTTCTCTGAAGGTACTGAAACCAAGGACAAGCCACGTCACACGTTCTTCTTTTTATATGATCGCCACGAAGATCCAGGGCCGACATCCCGAAGCCATCCGGGCAATACAAAGCTGGAAGATGGCATGGAAAGCTGCAACATTCGACTTGGATGATGAGTATAAATTGGCAGCACTGGATGGGGAGCTAAGTGCGGAAGAGCTGCTTGACAACTTCGGGTCTGACCTCGTCACTTTAGGAAGACCAGTTTGGAAGACTCAAGCTCAAGCGCTCGAGAAAGCACCTTGGATGCGCTCCGGAGCATGATCGGTAGATAGGCGGTAGGCCTGAATGAGCACAATGAGAGAATGTATCTGGTGGGAATTTTGAACGCCTATCATTGGAAGCAAGTATAACGAGGGAAATTTAAGTCGGGTTGCGAAATAATTTCGTAGATTGCTGGTTGATGTTAATTAATTCTTCTGATGACTTATGATTCAATAAAGGTACTCGCCATAAGATCATGTATCATAAAGGATGTCGATTCCTAAGCTATCTTAAGCTACATAATGGACATAATGAACCACGTTACCTGTGACGTGACTTTCCTCGTTCCATCCCGAGGTTGTTTTCCTTGTAACGTAAAACCAACCATATGCAGTTACCACAAACGAAACAGAGAAGAAGGGAGAAAACGCCATGAACTAACAACTGCTTAACCGCGGACTGCGCCGCCCAAGACGCCACCGGTGAACTGTGTGCCACCAGCTTGCCTTTGGCCGGTTCCACCACCTCTGGCCCCACCTCGACCGCCTCGTTGTCCTCCGCCTCGGCCGCCTCGTTGGTTCTGACCACCTCTCCTATCAAAGGCGTTGGCCGTGCCTTGTGTGCGCTGCTCGAGAGTGCGCTCGTTGGTCTCGATGAGCTGTGCGGCCTTGTCCGATAAGGTGAGCGCAAGGCTCTGGAGACGAGACAGCTCAACACCCTTTCTGAAGATGACGGTTGAGGTGACCTGGTCGAGGGCAGCAGCTAGCTCTTCGTGGCTAATCATCTTGCTCACGATGGCTGCTACTTTGCGATCCTCGAGCTCAAACATAGACGAGAGGGTCGAGACGGCAAGCGTGTCGTAGAAGGGCGCATAAGTGAAGAGGTATGTTCGTAGGCCTTCCTCCTGGATCTGCTTCGAAAGCATGGTCTTGATCTCCTCGGTGTTAGGCATGAGATCCCAGATCTTGATGCTGTGGACGAAGTCGATAGCCTTCTTCCACTCGCCAGCGGCCAGAGCGCGAGAAGCTTGCATGACATGGTCACGCGTGTTCTCCGGAGGACCGGTAAAGATTTGCCTCTCGTGGTACTCTAACATGCGTCGGTAGGTCTTGCTGATGACCCGCTTCTTGATATCGGGCGACGAGCCGGTCTGGGCGAGCAGCGGAATCTCGAGAAGCATGCTGCATGTCAGGTAGACACATTCTAGAAGCTCGAGATTGATGTGCATATGGAAAGGCAACTGTCGTTGTTTCTCTAGCCTCTCCTGCTCGGGAGATACTTGCGCGTAGCGTTGAATCATGACGCCCTGGGCTAACAACTCCTTCTGCCGACCGCTGCCGCAGATCTCCTGCAGCGTGTTCTGCGCCTCGTACACCAAGCCCTTGCGGAAGGCACACAGACCGACTTGGACGAGTGTTCGGTTGTAAAGGATCTGTGTCTGAACGTCAAAGCTGCCAATGGTTTCCTGTAAATGGGACATAAGCATCATGTCGCGAGCCTTGTAGTATTCATCGTGTAGGGCGAGGAAGTAGATCTGGCACAGCATGGCTCGGGCTCGGATGATGCCCTCGCTGTTAATGAAAAGGTAATTGCAAAGTACGTTGAGGAGGTTGGTAGCATCCGTGACGCTTCCTCTAGGGGTGATAGTAGATTCGATGTCGGAAGGTACAGGCTTCCACGCGTTCTCCTCGAGAATCTTGACGACCTGAGAAGGCTTGAAGTAGACATGCTCTAATCTGCGCATGACAATGCGGTTCAGGCTGTCTTGGGGAGTCTCCAGGGCCGGGTCTTTGGTCAGTGTCTCGTAGTAGAGGAGTCCGCGGAAGATGACGTTGTAAAGGGAGCCCTCGTCGGTCAATCGCTCAATGTATTCCGAAGTGTGGGGGTCGATACTCTGCAGCGATCGAGTAAGCTCGTCGTCTAGTCGTTCTACATACGACACGATGCTTCCAGGTATCTTGATATACTTCTCGCCCGGCTGCAGTGTAGGAGGCTTCTCGTCGTCGTCCCACTCTTCAGCATTCTCTATCACGACATATTCCCTGTTGGACTCAAGAACCTCGAATAAGTTAGAGATCTCCTTCTCTGCGGCCTTCCAATGTTCTAGAGGCATCGTCGTAGATCCGCTGGAACTAACATCGAATCTTGCCGAGATAAGAGTAAGGAGAACCTTGATACGTTGGTACGGGTTGACAGCGACCTCGTAGAGCTTCTCCATTATTTTAATTTGCTCGATGCGATCCGTGTTCTTTTTGCCTCGAGATTCCATAATACTTCGCAGGTGCTTGAATATGCTCTCAGGGGTGAACTGCAGGGCTCTGCCACCCTTACCAACGGTGGCGAAGCCTTCTTGGTCATCCTCGAGTTGGTCGACGAAGTCCTCGGCTTTGATCTTCTTGGGTTTGGGAGCAGGTGCCTCTTCCTCTTCATCGGAAGCAAGGAAGTCGAGAGGATCCTGTCGGTAGGAATCGACTTGGGATTGGTAATCCTGCTTAAGCTTCTTGATCTTTTGCTTGACGGCATTGAGACCTCGTGCGCTCGTGGCGTTCATCTTCTTCGGGGTAACCTTCTGCTTGGAGATGGTCTCGTTCATCGCATCCTCGAGCTCGACGAGAGCCTTGACGTAAAGCTTGGGTGTTTGGCCGCGCTCGGAAATCTTGGAGGCTTGTCGGTTGAGCTTGTCAAACTCTAGAGATGACAGTGGTCAGCGCTACATACTTCTTGTCAATAGTTAACCAGATCAACTCACCAGCTGAGACAGCACCCCAGTCACCAATCCTCTGTCGCTTCTCGATCGCGTCGATTATAGCTTCTAGTTCGGCGAACTGCTTGTCTTTGGCGCTCTTGAGGGTCTTCGGAGCATCATCCTCACTCTCTTCACTTTCGGAATCGTCGCCACGCAAGAAACGGGCGGCACCCGATTTCTTACCACCCTCTTCATCACTGCTAGACTCTTCCTCGGACTCTTCATCATCGTCATCATCATCTTCCTCCTCTTCGGACTCGTCCTGTGCCTTTGCTTCCTCCTCCTCTTCAGAGTAGAGCTCCTCCTCCTCAGAGCTGCTCTCGGACGAGCTATCGTCGCCGCTGCGGAAGAATCGAGACATGATGGATGTTATTCACTCGGGTATCGGAGTATAAATTTATCGATAGGTACGATCGACTGTAGGTTGGAATTATTAGGATGCGACAACGCGAAGGAAAAAGAAAAGGTAAGAGTTGTCGACCTGCAACAAGACTGCAAGTTGAAGTTGAATTGGGGAAAGATTGAAAGTTTGGAGGGGCAAAATGAATAAAAATGGTGCACACACCTTTTGTTTTTTTTTTTAAAGTTAGGGAAAAATCGCAACCGAAATTTTTGGTGCATGTGGGGGGGTTTTCTACTATGTAAAAGAAAGGCTTGGCAGGGAGGGGCTGGGTGGTCTGGTACTAGTACCTTAGGTACGTTAGGTAATCCGGAATAAAAGTGCTAGTACCTTGAGCTGATGTTTATTGCGATACTTGCATAAGTATGCAGAGACCAGGGTTTATAATGATGTACAGGAGGTAATACATAATTTCTATCTACATACATATGTACTTCTATCATCTGTGTTACATGTACATTAATTAATTTATATTCAATGCATCTATAAAGAATAAACAAAAACAAATGTAAATGTAAATGCAAACGCATTCATTCGCCTTTTATAGAATCATCATTTATTCCGCATCTTATCGCTATCCTCGTTACCACTCTGCTCAAAACCCCGTTTGACGTCTTCGAGGCCAGCCCAAGTCCAAAATGATTCGCAAACAGGACGGTCGATCCCGAAAGCGAAAGGTCGAGTTGATTAGCCAGGACGACCGGTCTTCAAGATATATAGCTGACGATAATAACTTGGGTCTTGACTGGGAATGGGTGAGAACCCTCAGCCAAGATCCGGAAGACTACGACAACTTCCCAGCTCCATTCGAACTTCCTACTAGCCATACATATACTGGAGACAATAATGATATGCCGATGTTACCCAAGTCGACAGACGATGTTGCTTCAGCCCACTATACTGCCTGGGTCTTGGCTAGGGTCAGAAAGATGATTGTCAGTCGTGTTGTGGTAGCGATGATCAATAATGCCGATGTATAACAACCTTTTTTTTTTTTTTTTTTTTTTTTTTTCATTATCGACGACAAAGAATAGGAATAGTACCTAATTAATCAATGGCGATTTCAGCTTCATGCCAGATGGAACATTGTTTTAAATAAGCAATACGAAAGTCGAATGCCCGAATTCCGGGCGCTCAGACTTAGAGAAAAATCAACAAACACCAACCATGAAGGTATATACATCCTAATACTCATCCTAATTAGGTACTTATACAGTATCACTTCTAATAAATATTATAACCTTAGCTGCTTTTGCATCCATTGTTGGCATCGTACTACCACCGTCAGGAGCTTGCATGGGCTGCAAGTCTCATTGGGGCGCATTTGAGCATTGCATCGTCTTGCCGGATTATCTAAACGGTTCCTGCACAAACTGCCATTATAATAATCGCGGTTCCCTATGTTCTCACAGATCTTGTATGCATTTACTTTTCCACCTCGCCAACATTGATTCGCATGGCAATTCTTATTGTTCTAATGTTTACAGCTGCGAATAAGTCTATCATGGTGGCTAGCACGTGTAGTGCCTCTACACCCATTGACGTATCCGAACCGGTAGAGCGACTGACGTCTGGTACCACGTCGAAAGCGATTGAAAGGGTGCGAGCCCAATTGTTCGATCTCCAATGTGAGATGGAGTCGGTACTGGAGCGACGAACATGTGCCACCATGTTGAAGGGGATTGATCGCATGCGAGCCCAGCTGTTTGATCCCCAGTGCGAACTTGATCGATTAACAAAGCTGGTCCACGGATGAAGTTGCAAAATCAGACTACCGATGCAATACCGATGCAACTGAGGGTTGGGGTATCTGTATACACCAATCATCACGATAATGACGCTGTGAAATATTGTAAAGATCATGTAAATTCATGGAACGAGAAGGATATCTAGTTGTATGTCTCTTAAGCAAACGATATTGATTTATATGCCATGCTGTCAATGACTAAACTCCGAGCTGTAGAATCGATTTCCGGTCTAGATAACCCTCGATCAGTACATTCGTAATCGTTCCTTTTCCCATCACCCCAACTCCGAGCTGTGTAGGTAATACAGTGTTTGATGACTTGATGTTGAAAGAGATTTATTGCTGAAGATCGATCCAATCGGGATGATCTTTGGCTTTCCATGGTGCAATGCCCTTTGGATTCGCATCACGACTCTTCCTGGCTTGCTCTAAAACCCTCTTGCTCTCTTCACTGTTATATACAGTACTGAAGTCCTTAATCTGGGCATTCGCGGCTGCCACGGACCTCATATACCCTTCAAACAGTTCATCGCCTATTGGCATTGTCAGCGCGATTGAATAATAACGTAGTTAATAAGAAATAAAAAATAAAATAAAATAAAATTAGTAAAAAAGAGAGAATTAGAGCAAATCTTACCGTTGGCACTGTTTGGTATGGTCTCAAGCATGCGCTGAACAGAAGTTCGTAATTGTCGGCACTGTTAATTGAATGGATATCAGCATCAGGCAGTATCAAATGATGCCTTAGGGGAGAATTGTTTGAGGAAGAAAAATGCGAAAGTGAATTCTTCCCAATAATTTTTTTTCCTAACGAGGGCAAACCATTTCTTTTCCACCTTCTCGATACTATGCACCGCACCATTCAATTTGACATTACGCACCTTGATGTGTAGAAGGTCCAACTGCTTCATATTTAATTCCAGTTGTTCTTCTTCTGCCGATACAGTTTCTTGTTTCTTTTGACCCAAACCACCCATTCCTCCTCCTCCTCCTCTTCCTCCCGATAACTGTGCAGCCATCGTGGTTAAGGAAACATTCAATATCTTTCGATAATATTGATTAAAACCAAGGAGATTTACTTCAGTGTACGTATTGTATTTATCAATCGCGACGACTTGAATGGTCAAGATACTAATGTTTGAGATTCCGATGAGCAGCAAGACGAATAATAAGCAAGATGAGTACGAATTGGCAATTCGTGAATCGCGTGGAGGTGACGGGTGCTCAGCCTCGATCCCAGCCTCAGCGTATGCGACAAGGTGAGGCTCAAGCTTCGGGTTCTACCCCACCTATGTGGCACATTCAGCAACAACAGCACGGCAGCCACGGTCAGCAGCACGGTCACGGTCACGGTCACAGTCAGCAGCAGCAGCAGCAGCAGCAACGATCTCAATTCAACAACTTGCCGGACTTTAACCGTCCTATCGGCTTCCATCTTCAACAACATCAGCCACAGATGACTCAGGTTAGTACTAAAAACATATCAATCCCTTCATGTTATTATTACATAGTAAGTTCCAGCCCACTGTAACCTGTGTAGGTACCTGTGTACCTACAATCCCCC
>KZ111547.1:0-47814 GCA_002120315.1 Hypoxylon sp. CI-4A | reverse complement strand
TCTTTTAAGCCCCCCAAAATAATTCTTTCCCCCCCCCCCCCCCGTCTTTCTTTCTTCCGTCCCCGATCTTCGTCCCCAATTCAACTCTCCCACTGTCCTACCACAGCAATATTTGCGTCGACGCCAACGAACTCACACGGTGACCAGCAGGCGCATCCGGCAATCTACCCCACCAACCATCCCGAGGTACAGATTCGAAGTGAAGATAGCATCAGCTCCTCCCGTCTTTCTCCTTCTTCCTCCCTTGGAACTTGTACTTCTCCCGGCAATCTCAACCAAACCGCCAACATTTCGTTCCAGCAGCCTCCTCACCACCGTGCGGTTGCCGCCGGTGTCGTCGTCAACGGCAATTCGAGCGCCTTGGGTACTCCGCGCCCGGCTCAGACGACGACTACCCCGGCCACCCCGGTCAACATGTCTGCCAATGACCCCGTCCCGCTTGGTTCCCTTCGTTCGCCTCCCGAAGGCATCTTCCCCAGCTTCGAAGACCTCATCGGTACCATTCAGCGCGTGGCGAAGGATCAGGGCTTCGGCATCGTCAAGCTTCGCGCCAGCAACTATCGCGACCACAAACCGACGCGTTACGATCTTGTGTGCGATCGCGGCGGTGTCAAGTACAACAGCACCGCCAAGAAGCGCAACCCGAGCACGAGAAAGGTCGACTGTCCCTGGCGCGCCAAGGCCGTCTGCGAAGTCCAGCTCGGCAACCAGTGGCGGTTCCAGGTGCAGTGCGACCAGCACAACCACGAGCCTCGCATCAACAGCGGCAACCCGGCCCAAGAGAACACGCCGACGGCTCAGAGCATTCGAACTCTGACGAACAAGATGGATCGTATGAGCCACGAGATGACCCAGGCCTTTGATCGCATCGAGCATCGCCTCGATGGCATTGAGAAGAGACTGGATGCCGTGGAGAATCGCATATCCAACATTGAGACGCGCGGAACCGGTATAGACGTCCCCATGGATAACATGGAGATGGGAAACCCTATGCTGGAGAGCGGTGTAGCCTTGTAAGCGTAGGGCTATGTAAGTCCTATCCGGCAGGCGAACGCAGCATCGACGGCAATGCAGAACGAGACAACTCCTGAGGTTGCTAGCCCTGACGAGCAGCGACTTCGTGCCCGTCTCTCTGCGCCCTCCTCCCACCTTCTATCGACCCTCGGCATATATGAAATTGAAGTTATATCCTCTTCGCGCTCATATCCCACGGTCACTAGATATGGACCCAACTCTACTCAACCAACACCATCACAAAGGGTTTAATCGTATGCAGGTGTCTAGGAGGAATGGAAGGGCCCAAAAACACGCAAGTGAAATTCATTCGGTATAACGGCGTTTACAAGGAGGGTCTTAATTATGCACTTTTTATTTCACACTATGATGCGATGCATTCTGGTGGCACTTTGGCCGTTGACAGCGAAATGGGAAAAAGCGGTTCTGGTTTCTCTCGTGATTTTTTTCGAGGCGTAAGGCAAGTGAGCACTATTATTAATTGTCTTCTTCCAGGCGGCATCAGGCTAGGGACAAGTGGAATCAGGCATGGAGGTTTCGATTTCTTTTCTACGTCAAATAAGCGATATTTGCTGATGACGATTTCTTTCTTCACCCTCCGCCAGATCTCAGGTTCGGAGGCGGACACTGATTCGGATCGGGGTCGGCTACTTGCAGATGCTGACATGTATCGAGCGATCGAGACTACAATTTCCAAACGTCTTGCTTCGTAAATCATACGATTGCTAGATACTACATAAAGCACTTCCATAGAAACCACATCAAAATGTATATGTTATTCTTTTCCCATCAACATTGCTAGCGGGATACCGTACCTTAGCTGGTAATAGTAGTAGGCCCTTAAGAGATCCATACAGAGATCCATACAGAGATCCATACAGTATGTTCAACTATGAATCGACCGTCTCGAAGGATTGTTGGCCCAGTACATCTTAGGTAGTGATACGGTACCGGTTAAACCAGGGGTATCACAGCGCTAAGTCTCGGTCGAGTTAAGCAGAGAAAAAACTTGGGTTTCTAATCCATTACAAAGAACATGAATCGCCACAGAATCGTCGAATCATTGCTAGCTAGTTACATATCTATCTAGGCGTGGAATATATGATATAGATGATATAGTTGATATACATAAACCCACAACGAGAATGTTGCTAATACACAAACGATCGACGCGAGGGTCAACGCCATGATCACCTCCGAATGACCTTACAGCTCCCCGTCCGAAGAAGTCGATTCCGTCTCGTCGCAAAGCGTCCGGTGCCACGACCCTTTTCTCTCTATTCTCAACTTCCTATCGGTAGAGTTGGTTCTAAGTTGTTACCATATCAACGAAATAGTCCGGCATTCACTTCTCGGTTTGAATTCACACATCGTTGTGTTCATCAGGACACCACCGACATGTCGTCCTCCGACCCGAGCCATTCTATCCCGTCACCGAGCGTGAAACCAACCGCGTCTGCAGAGCAACATGATAGCGGAATACACCAACAAAAACAAGAGAGGGAACTACCACCTCTTAAAGGTGCCGAGTTTCGCGCGTACAACAGGCTAGCCGAGCACATGGACGTCTTCCATTCGCATTTCCGCACATCATGGAACGTTTTATGGACAGCGGCATGTTCGGGCACAAGCAACAAGAAGCCTTCGCGAGGCGGACGATCAATTATCAATGACGGTTTGGCGTTTGTCTCGCAACTGGAAATGCACCACAGCATCGAGGAGACATACATATTTCCAGTCCTAGCGCGACGGATGCCCGAGTTTCGATCCGATGGCAAGGGCGGTAAAAATGCCGCCGAGTTGCTACGACAACATGGCGAGATACACACAGGCATGGAAGGGATGGGGAAGTATCTACGGAGCTGTCGCGATGGCGAAAAAGAGCTGAACATGAACACGCTGAAAGACCAGATGCAAAGCTGGGGCGCTGTGCTCTGGAAGCACCTCGATCAAGAGGTCGAGACGTTGGGTGCGGAGAATATGAGGAAATACTGGACTGCCGAAGAGATCAGACGGATTCCCATGTGAGTGATAGAGGTGAAGATCAGATGAATTTCATGGTGTCCATCATCCATTGTATCGAGATCCTTTCTAGGCCATGCCAGTGCAGAAACGGGACAACCCATCCATTTCGGTTTATGTCGTGATTTTCGTGGCCGGGATTACCTTCTACTATGTACGCCCGCATAATGTATATGGAGTCCAGGGATATTCCTCAAATACTCGAGACATGAGGGAGTAAAAATACATGATACTACTAGGCTACAACACAATACTAAGTCTGGCCGGACTGTTTCCTCCATTGTTGAGATATCGCACCCTCACTACGTTTCAATTCAATCGCAATTCGTACATTTGACCATCCCTTGTCCTTAAGCTCACGGAGGCGTTGCTGTTCTTGAGGAAGCCATACGCGGCCAGATTTAGGACCAGACCGTTTTCTAGTTCGATGACCACCGAGCTTGAGTAGATTGAAGAGTGCGTCTTGATTGTTGTCCACATGCCCGTTCCCACTATAGCTATTATCACCGGTCGCATGCTGATCTTCGCCATCATCGTGATCTTCCTTATGTTCAGGGTCATAAGCTTGCGTAGCCTGGTGGGCTGTATTCTCGAGTATCGATACTATCTGTCTCGAAAGTCCTTGTTCTGTTGCATCTGAGTTCCCCATTGACTTTCCCGATGCTAAGACCTTGGCTGTAAAGTGTATAAGGTCCTCTAATGTAATAGTGATTTGGGAATTGAAGATTTGTTGTAGCTGCAGTTGTAATCTATCGTGGTGGCGGAGCTTCCCATCATCACTATGACCTTCATTGCCCTTGTCTTCACTATTGCCGTTGCTACGAAGGCTAGGATTGTTGGTACTACCTTCACTGCTAGATAGAGGACTGGTTTCCGAAGTCCCACAACCTACCAACTTAAGTATATGTTCTCTGGGATGAGCCAAATAGCACTCTAAGCAGAAGGAATCAGAACACTCTTCACACCAATATCTTGAACCTGGCAGCTCATCCTCACAGAGCTCACAAATTATAACACCACCAAGGTTTTCGCCTATATTCCTTTCGTCTGTGACCCTTAAACGACTCGGCTCGGTCGAATTCGGTCGATATGCACTCGTAGCATGCGGGAAGGCATGGTAGGGAGAGGGAGAGGGAGAGGGAGAGGGATCATTCGGCGACGTAGATTTATATATACTAGGTGAGTGACTCGGTTCGGATAGCTGTGTGTCGGCAAGCATGGTGCTGGGCTTCTGTTCGATTGGTGATATAAGGGTTAAGGAGTCACGAGGTGACATTCGTGTTGGTGTTGATGTCGATGATGATTTTGCTTTGGGATCACGTAGTGATGATATATTGCGCCGGCGAGCCCCTGGTTTCTTCGCTTTTCTTGGACGGAGTCTGGTCTTCTTAAGTTTTGAGTATGATGATGAGTTAGATGTAGGTTGGTGAGCGAAAGACATTTTTTATGACTACCTACATACAACTTGAAGGTAAAAGATGTGTTTGTATGAGGTTGAGTGCGTTTCAATCAGCGATTTCAAGTTACTATGTAGCTGAAACATTCGGTGTTCGCATTCGCGGCACATGCAATACATACATGTACATACAGTACCTATGTACTGTAATCAATCATCATCATCTGCGATGTTCCTCATCGTAGATCTACATATGGATGCATTCACCAATGGACAATATATACGTAAGGTGTTAGACCTACTTAATGATAATACCCTTACCTATCTATAGGTACTATTTTCCATTTCTTCGCAATTTACCTATGTACGGAATGTAAAGGTGCATTCCGATCCTTTCAACGTCTTGAAATTCCTTTTAAATCAATACAAACTGTCTAAGTACCTATGTAACAACGTCGCAAAGGATTATATATCTCGAGCTTTCTTCAATGCAGATGATAGACCACCCTTCTTCTAATATTTCTACTTTTACAGAATTTCAAGTAACTTTCGGATTGACTCTGATGCACGACCTGGCCTGCTAAGCCCCGGTGATGCTATCATGTCATGATTTAGTTGCGACTCTGACTCTGGCATACTAGATTTAACAGCAGCCGGCTTTGATAGAGGAATGTGTGATGATTTGCCGTTTATTTTGATTCGTTTCTGAGCATCTAACATTGCAGTTAGATACTAACAGACCGTGAACCACTTATACGCACCAGGTCGATGGGAACATTTGCTATTACTCCCTTTTCTGATTTCAGTCTTCTATAGACGCGCACTTAGTTTGCATAGCCATGTCTAAGAGGAAGAACCCACTTGACGGTCAACTACTATATTATGTCAAAAATATGAAATCAAAGCAGTATATAACGTATGTTACGTGCTGCGCACCCATTCCCAATCAAGACCTGTTTTCGAGCTGGAACAATTGTCGTCACTGTTCCTCATTGTTTGTAATGTCATAAGGGCGCTTCTTCGAACTACTCTAGTGGTGGTGTCGGCCCTATTACATACCTACCTTATAAATCGACTGCTGCGAGGTGTTGCTATTAGGCGCCTTTACTACCTAGGTACCTACTATGTAGCAGCCCTAGGTACCTACATTTTAGTAGCCCCTCAATCGTTAGGTTACCTATGGAGCTCTATACAGGTGGGATTTAGCAGCCACGCAACTAACTTACAGAGGTAGGTAGGTACTGTAATATACAGTGCTTCTACACACAGACAGCTCCCAATACCTATCTATTAACTAAAGACAATGCTTTCATTGTTACTGCCTAGTTACAATGATATAGGATACGGGGGACAGTGAGGGTTCAATGTTTCCTGTGTACATGTAAGTACCTAGGAAATACAGTATACATACCTACACATAATTACCTACCTACCTAGATCGCGATAACAAGTGCATTGATGTGATCTGAACTTATAGCTAAGCTGTTTCCTCTTCACCAACTTATGCGGCTATGCCCCTTTACAATCGCTGACCACAGCTGCTCGATGAGGACGAGCCAGTAACTCCTCCACCAAGGAATAACGATAGTTGGTAAGACTTGGATTCTTCTTACGCGCCGTCTACACTTGGTAAGGTTGACATGGAGACACTCAAGCATCTGGCGTCAGTTGGAGGTAGTGCGGCTGTCTGCTTACACACGTTTTCATTCCAGACTGAGCGGGAATAGATGGGTTCTGTACTTAGTATATTCGTTTTATTAGCTAGACATGTAAATGCGAAGGACTAAAAAGCTATCTCATCGGCGCCACCTAGCATTAAGAATTTGATGTGTCACGACAAAATCCCCTCCACAGAGTACTTCCTTTACGGGTATAGACACACTCTCTCAGTCAGTCAGAGCGTACGCAATCTGGGCCAAGTTTTCAATCGCAGCCAGCCCGTACAATGCGGCGTCGTTCGTTGAGATCCAAGCTGCCTCGTCGATTGAGACCAGAGCCTGACTTCCGTTCACCGTCACGCTTGTCCACGGTGAGTCTGGTGCGAAGCCGTCAGTATTAAGAAACTCATTCCACGCACGAGTTGCCAGCGTTGCGTTCCCCAACTTCTTGGCCGCATACGCTGTTAGTCTTGAGTGGCCCTGCTTCAGGCTCAGACTGCCGAAGCTAACACCATAGCGCGCAGCCTGTTCAGCAGAGGATGCGCCGTAGTAGTAGCAGTAATCCAACCAAGCGCTCTCGAAGGCTACGGGGAGATCATCACCTAAGTAGTCAGCTAGCTGAGATATGATTTCTGGTAACCCGAAGCTTGCCGAGAGATGCGACACCGTAACGTTGCCGAGGTTGTTGGGATCGGTTGCAGGAGGTGCAATATGTCCTGTATAGAGGTCATAAAGGCCAAGCCCTGTCACGAACCCGTTTGTTAGGTTGGCTATACTATCTATGCTTATAGTAAGCTTAGATCTTGCTTCTTCCCATCTGGGACCACGCCTCTCCCATTCCAGGAGCCAGGTTGATGCCAATCCGGACCAGTCCAATCCAAGATCCAGGTCTAGTGCGGTTGGGTCGATCACGTAGGAACCGTTGTCGTCGCGGACCTTACGCCGCGGATCAACGGTCAAGAACGCTTCGTCCGCGTCCATGAGCTCGTGTAAGAGTTCACCAACTCGCTCGTCTCCTCCGGAGAGGTAATAGAATACCTGTCGGTAGATGGGCGTAGATACACGGATCTGCTTGGAGCTGTCGCCCCAATGCTGAACGCCGTGACGTGTACCAAAGCCCTTGAACGGTCCAATGTGGTAGACATCCACCTCACCCGTGTGTCGAGCGTGAGCTTCCGCGAAGCGGTACACGTCTGCCCTGCCTGTGCGCAGGAAATAGTTCCAGAAGAGCAGATTAGGGGAGAGCTCTGAATTATCCCACGCGTATCCACCAACATCGTATCTCCATGTGTGCCTGTCTTCGTCGTAGGTGTGCATGATATCGCCATGATCCCAAAAGCCGTACCATCGCCTCTGGGAGACTTGCTCTTGGTAAAAATTGATAAGAAAGTCGAGATGCGATTCGATCGTTTGAGCGGCTTCCGTTGAGTTATCAGGGATAACCCCCCAGTATGATCCTACTGCTTTGGTCTGCTGGATGTACTCGGGGTTTGCCACAAGTACTGGTGGCTCGTTGGAATATTCGGTTAAGCTTGACAGGGTTTCTGCAGAGGGAGTCTTGCCAAAGGGAAAGAGAAATATCTCGTTCGTCCGCGCGATACCGTACGGCGTGTTATAGCTCCCCTCGTAGTCTTCATACGTGATCTCCAGCGCATCGAGCTGATCGGCGTATGTGTCTTCGCCCAGACCATCGTGAAACGGTCGAAGGTCCAATGGGTCGGCAGAGGGGCTATACAACCACAAGGTGATCTGACCTATGTCTGATGTCGCGTTTGAAATCTCGAGACCGGTAGGGTATCTTTTCCAGAAATCTCGGAGGGCAATAGCGAGGCCACCTTGAGTAGCGCCTCCGAGATACGCCAAGCCGCCAGCTTGCGTGCCTCCTGGAATCTTTACCCAACTCTGACCAGCCTTGGTTCGCTTCCTCAATGTAAACCCGTCGGGAGAAAGTTGGGTTAGACTGTAGTCATTCCACGATGGGATCCACTGGAGCCTAGACAAAACCCTAGTATCCCAAGTCCCTACATCAGGAGTTTCCGTACCATTGAACTGGGCATCTCGAACCTCTTCCCCAGGATCTCTCCGCAATCCAGTGATTCCCTGGACGGCTTCACGGAGGAGACCCCGATCCGGACCGGCTATCCTAACGTGACGGTTGTAAAGTTCTTCGTCAGCCAGGGGAACTTCGAACCGTATGCCGATTCCAGTAACAAAATTCTCATCAGCCTTGCCGTCAAATACCAGCGAGTGAACGATCCGAATGGCGTCGGAGTTGGCATAGAAGTAGAAGCGGAGGATGAATGGGAGCCAATTAGCGTGCTCTCCTGTAGTGGCTTGGTGCGTGCCATTGACAGTTACCAGAGCTCTCAGCGGACTATTTTCATCGTAGTCAAGAGTTACAGTTTCAATATTACTCTCGAATCTAAACTTGTCGATCGATGCCTCTGTCGCATCTGCTTCGTCGTCCTGAATACCAGATTGTGAGTGAAGTATCAAACGCCCATTCTGACCAACAGTCTTCCCGTCTGACGTGTTGATGGTGCTCACGATGATGCTCCCCGATTTAGGGAACGCCGCGTTAACTTTTCCTGTGTCGATTGTGATTTCGTCCTCGGAGTCAGTGACGGTTAAACCTGACGAAGATGAGTTCGAGTACTTGAATTGACCGCCGCTGCTGACGTTTGATGGTGTGATCAAGTACTGCTCTGACACGGTGTCGGAGCCAGCCAAGGCGTGTGCGCTCCATTTGATCGAGCCGTCTGGCCAATACGCAGTTACCCACGATTGAAGTGGTATCTGGTCGCCGTCAACCGTGCTGCCTGTAAAGACTGTAGTGTTGGCTTGATATCGGGCGCGAGGCCAAGGGAGACCAAACGTGGTTCCTTTATTGAGCGCCGGTGCATCACCAAGCCAGCTTACAGCGGCAGAATCTTCCAAATCGCTGCTGCTGGGAGTTGACTGGGCCAAAGCTGCAAAGGAGAGACCCAAGACGACAAGAGTCTTTGCAATCCGCCGTGAAGACATAATGCTAAGACCCCTTGGTACAAAGTGAGACGATATGAATCAGCACTTTCCAGTGCCTCCTTGGGCTGTCCTCAGTGGACATCGGTCCATACTTATCATGACAATAAGAGCCATGAGGAATTGCGAGACTCCTACTCCAATATCCGACATACAGACTCTCGGGTAAACCACAAGCTCTAGGCTTTCAAGCCATGTAACTTGGCCTGCATAGTATTGCTACCTCGGTAGTATATTACACCGGATATGATACCTAGAAAAGCGACCGTTAGCTTTTCCGTGCCTGACTTGACTTATTACAGCTTGGTGTTGTTGACTAGCAAGGCATAACGCAAGAAGACTCGATAATCTCATCAAGTAAACATCCCACGAATGACACGAGCCTGCAGGTCGATCCATGTCACAGATTAGCGTCAGCTATGGACCGTTGCGGGGATCGTGGGGATCTTTTTTTGCTCGGGCGGATACCGTTAAGGCTAAAGCTATTGCACCGTACGTGATTATAGCTAAAGATGCGCAATTTCTATGTTGTATACCTAGTAGTTGGTCGTTATAGAAGAACCTTGGTCTTGCTTGGTCTCCATCATGATAAACATCCGTCCTACTATCCGGTATTGAGCAGTGTGAAGCCGCAGAAGAAAATGACGTGTAAAAGAAGAAAATTCGGTCCATCGTAGGAGAACAAAAAGCAAGTTTATACATACCAGGTACCTACTGTAGTGCCAAGTGATACCAGCTGCACGGCGTAAATTTTAGTTTTATGTTCTACTAGTTTTCCTTCATCACAATAACTAGATAAATTTGTATTCGACCAAGTTCCAATGAAATAAATAGATGTTCATGCAACATATCTACCTTCGCACCTACATACATAGGTACCTAGCCAGGTATATAGGTAAACTAGGAGGTATTTAAGTCATAACGCCAACAAAACCCTCTTCTTGTTAATGAACTTGAGGATGCGGCGCTCGTTTCACATACTCCGGCGAGTCTGTACGGCACCTAGGTCATCACTTTCGATTCCTTCCCGTCGGTTCTGGAGTCGGCCACAGCTCAATTTTCCTTACCCTGGCCCCTATTTCTATCCACCACCCAAGCCGCGAGGGGGCCGGCTCAAATATATGGCCATCGGCTCAGCACTTACCATCGTCGCTTATCTCGCACATCTCTTATATGACATCCGCCAATTGAGCCAACAGTTAAAGCAGCTTCAAGAAGAAGAAGAGGAGGAGCACAGTCAGCGAATAAATCTAACACTCAAATTTTCCCAGCTTTTCAAGGAGGCGCGCCGGCTTGACGATGAGGATTTGCTCAGGCAGATGACATTCCAGTACGCAAGGGGGGTAGCAAAAGACTGGACAGAGATTGGTCCTCTCCCAAGCTTGCTGCAACATGAGAAACGGCGAGGCAAAGATATTATTCCTGAAGAAGATACGTTAATGTTCATTGATAATTCTGTTCCCGAAGACCGCATCCAGTTGCCTGTGCAAATAGCCATCAACGCCGAGGCTGAAGATATCATTCGCCGTATGTCCTCGTGCACTTCCTTCACCTTTCTTTCTTCACCTCTTATCAAGCCTCTTAAATGTCTATCACAGAGCCATCCCAAGAAACATTTTCGGCGCCCCGAATCGTTGTGATGGATGAGGAATATAACCTATCCTAACTTTCAATGTCACAGTATCAACGAGTGAGGAGGATCCAGCCAATTCGAGGGAAGGGGCCGCGGTCGAACTATTTCTCCGGCTCACCCGTCAAGCAGAAAGATGGATTCAAGAAGGGAGGCTAGAGAAGCATGGTGAATTAATAGTCACCCTGATTCTACGAGATAGGGCCTTTGGCGTTGTCCTTCTCCTGGCGTCGCCCTTCTTCCAACCCGGGGTCGACTTCTAGTTCGATGCCTCGTCGCCTCGATAGTCACGCCGATCACACCCGGAGTTAGCTGCATTTGCTAATCGATTCAACCCGACTAAGGCCAGCTACTAGATTAGATACTCAAGCCCGGAATCTAGATCATGCGAAGCACTGCCATACTTAGGTAGGCACGCTCATGAAGACGAGCTAGAATTTCTTCCCAGCTTCCTACTCCTTTTCCCAACAATATCAACTACAGGCTCTACAGTCTCAGGCTCAGTCTCGGGCTCAGGGGGTCGAGTCGACGGCTCTCCCTCTTCAGGGTCATCACGATACGGAATCGTCACAGTTGACCGGATGGTCTCGTCGTCATTGGCAGACCCAAGCAGGCCCACGTAGCCACGTGTAGTTCGGCCCCGAAGCCATGCTGGAGCTTTCCACTTTGGCACCTTCACGTTTGGAATCGTCGGGATTCGGAATTTGACGCGATCGAAATTCGGTCTGGGGAATGATATCTCGTCGACCCAGGGCATCCGAGGCGGTGCGTACGGGCGCAATCGACGGCCACAATCTGGACAATCGGGTGGGACAACCTGCCACGCGAGGTACTGCGTCAGTCCCGTGATAGCGAGACCGCGGAATAATTCGCATACCGCGAGATAGATGTGTACGAAGCTATTCGCTCGAGAAATGGGTTTAGCAAGCAGTTATTTCATTTCCCTATGACATCCCCTGCTACACATGTCTTCCTTGTGGGTGCTGTTCAGATGAGATAAGGCGTGACTTACAAATTGATGAGTATTGGAACCGTCGAGTACGCAGCCAGCATGGCAGACTCGGCGCTGCTAGTGCTACCCTCGCTCGAATCTATCCACGTAAATACCAGAACTACCATTAACGCTGCTGAGAGAACCGAGTCAATGGCGAAGACAAGAATAGGATGACTTCGTGTAGGCTTTAAAGTAAGGCTACCCGGTGCTTCTTGATGATGCTGCACCACTTCCAAGTCCTCTTCCTCATGCTCTTCTGGTCTCTGTTCTTGTTCTTGCTCTTGCTCTTGCTGTTCTCCCTCCTCAACCGTATTGCCACGTTCCGTGTCGTAGGGTGCTTGTCTTTCAGTTGATTGTCGCGAAAGTAGAATACCTGCAATAGCTGAGAACGCCAACGGCACCAGACCTACAGAGGGAGTAGCTCTGCTCGAGATGACACCATGCGCGAGGCACAGAGGAAACGCTGGTAAGAATGTCGCGACCGTGACAATGCGTAATGTTCGATTGTCAGCCATTGCATGCGATAAGCTAGAGTTGTCCAAGTATTACATAGGAGCAACAGGTGAGCTACCAGCGCATTGGTATAGACGCGCCGAGACGAGGAAGCAGAAAGAGGGGGGTAAAGGCGAGGATTTGAGTGGGCAGTTTGAAGCACCCCCTACCATTTTGTCACTACCAGGGGTTTTTATCATTGGACACCGATGTTACATCGTAAATATCTAACAGGCATTAGAATGGGTAGAAGTTCTATACTTGCATTTGTATGGATATCGGGGGTTTTTTTTTTTGGATAACCTCATGATCACTCCCTAAGGTCTTTTACTTGGACGAAGAGAATGTGCCAATGTAACGCTCGCGAAGTACATATAATTCATGTTTGTTATTTGGGTACGCATAGATGCGTAAGTATAACGATGATGTTGGTCTCCTAGCCGTTTCAGTTATTATTCTTAACACCAGAAGACTTAAATGCTGGTTTTCTTGCAGTATTTGCTATATTCCATGCCATGTAATAGCGCAAGATCCTATTATTTTCTCCTTCATCGGGATCTCCATCCGGTGCCCCGAACCAACGCCACTCGCGGATACCGAATCACCCCTCTTTATACCCCCTATATTGAAAGGGGAGCATGTGTTGCGAACTGCAACATAGCCGTGATCTTCCCTAAGCAATTCGTCGAAGTGTAATGGCGTTCGGGGCTGAGGGTACCTTCAAAATAGAAGTCAGACGAGTCGCTGATGCGACAGTCGCCGGATTGACAGGGTGCAAAACAGTGGCCGGGCAGAGAAGAGTTGTTCGCTGCAGCGAGATAGGCGTGGCTATAGCCATCGGCCTAGCATTGATTGGAGGACCACGCAGTGATAAGCCTGGAGACGGCATGCTATAGATAATATAGCTCATTAGGGGCACCGTGATGGCGAGAAGCCTTCCTCTGCTATGTAAAGCTAGTTGATCGATCGATACGAGGCTTTTCCGTAAGCCGACCAGGTATGCGTATGCGAATATGATGTATTGTCTATGTACTATATGGTTAGCACAGGTTATCAGGCGGAAGAAGGCTCTACAATGGCAACAAGCAAAGGTGCGAGGAAGTTAAATACTAACGAAAATGACCTTTCACGATGGCAGCAATAGTCTGGGTGTGACTAGGATCTGACTAGAATAATGACTCGGCATTGCAAGAGCCTGAATTTATTTGAATCGAACCAGCCGGACATATCGTTGATCCAATGTGTCGGCCTACTAGAAATAACTCAGTCCTAAGAGTATTATACGCCGTGTTAAGCTTGATGAGTTGAAATGTCGAGAAGATGGCATGTAGGTCCTGGTTGCGCAAATTCCATCGCCGTAGCAAAGCCATGATACAATGTTCTTCTCTTGCGTGGACCTGGACCAAGTGGTACGCGCCGTAGAGTCCCCCGTTCGCCCAGGACCGGGACTGGTATATTGTTGGAAAGAAGCTGTATTGCAGAAATGTGGTATCGACTATGCTTTTGCTAACATCCATCCAAGAACGCCGTGAAATCATGCTATGCCGTGTCAACTTGCGCACTGGCTTAATCCCAATAACGAATGATACCATCCATCCCTGCTGCCACCACCTTGCTAGTCTCCTGAGGGTGCCACTGAACACTAGTGATAGCCTGGTCGCCGGCTTGGAGTTTGTGGTACATCTTGCACGTTTTCCAATCCCAGAAGCAGACGAAGCCGCCGCTGTCACCACTGACGAGGAACTGGCCGTCGGGGCTGCATGCGACATCGATGGCGGTGCCGGCGTTGTTGTGTCCGCGATAGCTCTTCTTGCGATTTTGTCGGAACTTGTCGTTGGCGCCGTAGACGACTATCTGATTGTCGGATGACTGATAGGCCACGTACTTGCCCGACGGATGCAGACATGCGCGGGTCATCGGGTACATGTACGGCTCTGCGATGTACTTGATAGGAACTGGGATGTTGTAATCCCAGGCGCGCAGCGACTTGTCGTCGGATGTGGTCATGAAACGGCGATTCTCGTCGACGAAGGTGATGGTGTTGATGGCGTTAAGGTGGTGGTCATATTCCTGGACTAGTTCCCTCGTGCGCGTGTCGAACTGTACGATCTTCTTGTCTGACATACCGGCGAGAAACTCATGGGAGTGTTCGGGAGATGGGTTGAACTTGATGACGTGTGGTGTCTTGCCGGTGGTGAACTTGTTGATGCAGGCCCCCGTCTCCGTATCCCACAACTTCATCTGGCGGTCATATGAAGCAGAGAGGAATCGCGTGCCATCGTTGTTGAAACATATATCCGACACAGCTTTCGAGTGGCCCAGGTAGCTTCGTAATAACTCTTTCTGGTGATACACGTCCCAAATCTTGACGGTAGTATCTGCGCCCGACGAGAGTAGTAGGTGACCCGAGCCGGGGAAGAATCGAAGCGCCGTAACAGCCTTGTTTCCATGATTTTTCCAGGTATGGACAAGCTTCTTGGGGATGAAGTTTGTGATGCTTCCCTTCTCCTTCCGTAGATCGACATCTAGATCTTGTGGTACATGCATGTACGTTCTTCCTTGGTAATCGTATTCCTGCTCGCCATGGAACACCGTCTGCTCGTCGCCCAGTTCCTCCACCTCTTTTCTCCTGGCTATGGCACCTGCCGGTGCAGAGACGACAGTGCCGCTTGCTACAACATCGGCATCGTTGTCGTCTTCGTATACGTATTCGACTTCTTCGTCGCTGGCTAGTTCTTCGTCCTCCGCAACCTCCTCGTATTCGTCTTTCTTATACTTTGCCCATGGCCCAACGTATGCACCATCGCCATCTGCAATAGTCGCGTCGCCCTTTTTTTGCCTTGTCGATCTTAGATTGGCCGCTTCCTCCTTCACTGCATCGCCGGACTGGTATTCCCTTTCTGGACCACCTCTTCGTTCAATGGCGCGGTGCTTGCTACGAAACGTGTGTTCGCTGAGGAAGGTTTCTTGGGCGTGACCGGTAAGAATGTTCTTTCGTTTCAACGTATTCGCTTCGTCCTTATAGGGATTGAGAGGACCGAGTCGCGGTCGTGCAAGGTCATCGCCGGTGTAGGGTACGACTGCGTGATCAGGTTCGGCTTGTTCGCGGACGATGAGAGCATCCTGAGGCGCCATATTTGGCGGAAAGTCCCCGAAGTTGCTCATTTTGTGAGAATGTCGTAGCTAAGACGCGCTCGTTAATGAATGGCGACGCAATTGAGACAAAGGTAGAAAATTAGAAAATTAGAATTGATGTACGGGAGAAAAGAGTTGACATCAGGGAAATGTACCTAATAATTATGTATTTGTCTAAGTTCAGTCTTCGATTGACGCTTGAATGATAAGATACAAGGTGGAGCTATGACCACATGCATGTCTTAGTTTTGTGTAAAAACCTTAATATTTTCTATGTACAAAGTACTGTACTTCTTTTGGATTATTCCATATGTACTTACATATATACAGGGAGTACGGAATACGTACGTGTACACAGTATTATGTATGTATGTATTCCATATGCACACAATGTATGTAGTGAGAGAGAGAGGTATTAGAGATACATACGTATGTATCTTATATCCGCCGGCTAACCACTTCAATTTTCCTGCTCCTTACCTTAAGTGTACTGTACTGTACCTAATGTATGTAATTACATGTACTGCTGGCAGTTCAGGGGCTTATTACAGGTTCTTGCCCCTCTAGGTATATGTTTTCCCAGCCTTCTCCAACGCTCTAACGGATGTGGGGTTATTCACCGGTAGGTACCTAGACATGCTGCTAGAACTGCCAGACTCGCTGCGACCCTAGGTAGCTGCCTAGGTGTTACCTACATGCGTACCTACCTTGTGATGTACCTTAGCCGAGAGCTTCAATCACCAAGCTTTGCTGCGTTCAAGTATTACCCCGATCTCCTCCTCTCTAAAGAAAGGAAAGGGCAACCTAAGCTTAAGAATTTTTCCTCCTTCGCGCGAGCCGCTTTCATCATCCACCCACACAAAGTCACCACCTAAAGTTACTTATCTGTACCTAAACTTCTAAGTTCTAACTTCTTCATTCTTATCCTCATCTTCCTTTTCCAAAATTTGCCAAACTTCCGGACAAATCAAAATCATTCGACATTCGACATTCGACATTCTCAGTTGAATTAAATCGCGGGGACTTTTTTTCTACCCTTTTTGTCGCTTCGCAATTTCATTTCCATCTTCTACTCCAACGTCAGAGGTTCAGAAGTCTATAGCCTTCCTTATCTCCGCATCCTCGCGACTAGGTAGTCTGTCTCGTCATTCCGACTGATCATCTCGATTCTCGATTCTCGATTCCCGTTTCCCGTTTCCTGTTTCTCGACTTTCCTCGACACGCACTCTTACCTGCGAAGCTATTTCATCAACCACGAGTGCACATCCTTTCTCTCTGTGCACACATTAACGGATTGCTGCTTGCATCCAAGTCGGACGAGTCACTTCATATTGCCTGCCGTCTTGCATTGTCCAATCTAGTCTATCAACCACAACACATCGCAATCAAAATGTCGGGAGAGGCGTGGTTATACCTGTTCGCCGTGCTTATAAATGCCGTCAATCTATTCCTCCAGGTCTTCTTCACTATCATGTATAGTGATTTAGAATGGTACGTATTCCAAGGTCTAGCTTTGTCTAGCTCTGTCTAGCTCTGTTTTGCTCTGTCCTGCTCTGTCTTGCAGAGAGTATACATGATCTACGTCATTGTTTCTTTTCTCTCTCTTCTCTCTTCTCTCTAGGAGACAGCTTTCAGCTAATGATTATTTGTTTAGTGACTACATCAACCCTATCGATCTCTGCAACCGTCTCAATACCTACATTATCCCCGAAGCTGCCGTACATGGCTTCCTGACCTTCTTGTTCCTGATCAACGGATACTGGATGGCACTCATTCTCAACCTACCTCTTCTCGGTTGGAACATCAAGAAGTGTGTTACACCAAGGCTACTGTATCACGTACAAATATTACTCGATCACTAACATGATGCATAGAATCGTCGACAACACCCACCTGCTGGATGCTACTGAGATCTTTAGAAAGTTGAACGTTCACAAGAAAGTAGGTAACCTGTTTACGGATACAACGATAGCCATGTCTAATGTGCATCATAGGAATCCTTTTTCAAACTTGGCTTTCACCTAGTCATGTTCTTCTTCTATCTATACAGCATGATCGTCGCCCTGATCAAGGACGAAACGAAATAAACATGCTACAAGACACGCGTGATGATACACATGAGCAAGGAACGGCTTTTATGGGAGGTCTATAATGAGCCACGATCACTAGCCCGAGAAGTTTAAGGAGGTTGAAACATACAGAACCCGGGGACGAGTCCTTACATGGCAAGTTTGTTTGGACAGGTGGAGAAGAGGCCGGAGACGTCGAAGAGCGAAGGCATGGGTTTAGGTACCCAGCGAGACAGGACACTCTATCGAAAGCCATCGCCGGTCCACGTCGCTTGGGGTTTGAAATGGCGATGGTGAAGATTGAGAAACGGCTCCTCAGAATGCAAAATGCAATGAATCATTTGCATCTGCGTCTTTTTCCGAGCCCGATTTTTCTATAGATAATGAAGCCGTAATAATACCCGATATGAACATGATGTTATTAATTTACACGTAATATTCGATCAGTACTTAGTCGAATCTACAGCGTTGGTTTCATTTCATTTTTGGACACGATTTGAAGCTGACGCTATCATCAGTACAAGCTGGATAGGGGAATAATGCAGGTATCTACATAAGTAGGTAGTTATACTTCTACTTCGTATACAACTACACGTATGTATGCCTAAGGTTATTACTTGCACTGATGAGCCCGTTCAATAGGTACCTATGTAGGCAAGGCTGATTCAGAAAGAATGGAAAATGGAAACCCATCCTGCATGAAAAGCAGATAGTTCGTCATGCTATGACGTCTCACTCCCCTACTACGTATACGCTACGCTAGGACAAATCCAAGTAGGAAGCCCATCATGGAATATGTTAGGTACCTACTTAACTATAACAGGCAAGGCAGAGTTGACGTAGAGACCTGTTACTAGAACAAGTCCAAACCTAGGTACCTACCTACTTACTATCCACTACCGTTTACTCCTTCAACCGTTGGCATTGGCTCTGGTCCGCCAGGTGAGTTCTCTGTTCTCGCAGTCAAAACCTCCACCCCGGTCTCAGTCACCAAATAGGTATGCTCTGCATCGTTGTTAGCAACTCAAGTACCATGCGAGATGGCAATGCTAACTCGAAACACTTACCAAACTGAGCTGTTCTCTTGCCGTCGATGGTTGTGCTCGTCCAGTTGTCGGGCCAAGTGACGTCTCGGTATTTTCCTAATGCGATCATGGGCTCGATGGTAAAAGTCATACCGGGCTTACACTCCCCTACTGCCTTGTTCTTGGCATAATGAGGCACGTTGGGCGGGCAGTGAAAGTGTGTGTTGACACCATGACCACAGTATGTCCGGATGACGCTACAGTCCCTCGATTTGGCGTGTTTCTCGATGATATTACCGAATTCCCGTATAAGAGTGCCAGGTTTTATTAGTTTGGCCGCTTCGTCCAGACACTCTCTAGCTGTCTCTACCACCCTGACAGAGTCGGGGTCCGCCTTAGCCTTGTCGCCCACGTAGTACGTCTCGTTTAGATCGGCATGGTAACCACCGTGGTACAGCGAGACGTCTAGGTTGACGATGTCGCCGTCCAGCAGCACACGCTGGTCGGGAATGCCGTGGCAGATAACTTCGTTGACCGACGTACATATGGATTTAGGGAAATTGCTGTAATTCAGAGGCGAAGGATAGCACTATCCCATCGTCAGTTTTAGGGGAGATTGGGATGAGGGAGAAGGCAAACAACTCACGTTTCGCTCCACGGAAGCCTTGTGACAGATCTCGTCAAGATAATCTGTCGTGACGCCTGGGCGAACTTCAGCGGCGACGATATCTAAGACCTCGCGACCCAGACGACATACTTTTCGCATAGCTTCCTGTCCTTTCGCATCCAGCAGGTCGATCTTATTCCTGTTGATGAAGCGCTCGCTCTTGGGGTAGCCGGTCTCGGCCCAGTCGGGTTGCGGTATGGACTTCGGGACTACACGCTTCTCGGATAGAGGGTAGACGGGTCGCAGCGGACCGGTGTAGGCGAAGGAAGGAAAGGGGTTGAAGAAGCCGGTAGCTGGATCAGGTTTAGAGACGACCTTTGGAGTTCTTATGGTATCGAGAATACCGTTGACAGTCTTGCCTTGTGCAACCTTGTGCAATACTTTATGTCCATTCTACAAGTATGCAAGACAGGTGAGATATGTTAGCCTAGAGGTACTTGGTCGGGATGTCAGGATTCTAAATAAGGCATACGGACCCAATTTCTCTTGAAGCAATCCTGAGAGCAGAAGTTGCTGTCCTTTATTCCAATCTTGAGACAGGTAGGACATTGCAAGGAAGAGGCATCGTTTTCGCAGTCTGCTCCCAAGCACTTTTTCTTAGCCGGCGGTTCGGCAGCCATGAGGAAATTCGTGGAGTACGAGGAAAAGGAAGGTCGGTCGACTTTAAGAGGAATAGAATTGGGTAAAATAAAAACGAGGAACCGGCGCGTTTACTATGGATATTGATAAAATTAACAAGTATTAATTTCGAGTAGAGCGTAAGTAGAGCGTAAGTAGAGGTAGGTTGGCAGAGTTGGTAGAGAATAGAAATTCAGTAATTCAGTAATTAATTAATTAATTGAAAAAGAAGAGAAGAAAATTGAAATCAAATCGGAATCACGAAGCGCAAAACTCCTTCTCCGTTGGCCGTTATTTTGTTATTTTGCCCCGCATGTGTACCTAGGTATGTATGTACCTTCTTTAGTAATTCAATCTAATGTTATGTACATATGTATGCAAGAGTGGGGTCTTGGCGTTTGGGATCGGTTCGGTTCAAGTTTTTGAATTCATTCCCGCTTCTATCCGGCCGGAACCCGGAATAAACTCAATCTTGCCGAATACATATGTAATTAATAGAGTAGGTACACCTACCATTATTACTCATCTCAACGTTATTTCTTTTTATACTTCCTCCTTTTATTTTTTCTTTCTTTCTCTCTTCATCACAACATCAGATATGCCACCTCAGAAATATGTTATAGTAGGTGCTGGTCCCGTTGGGTCGCTCGCCGCACTCTACGCTGCAAAGAGAGGTCACGATGTAGAGATATACGAGCTTCGAAGCGGTAGGTAGCCTGTTCGCCCGTACAAACCCTTCACTCTGCCTTCACTCTGCCTTCACTCTGTCTTCACTCTGTCTTGCAATGCAGGCGATCTACCGGTAGATGGACCCCGACCTTGTGTTCATGACTGATCTCTTGTAGATTTGCGAGATCCTTCAACTACACCATTGAACTTCACCAAATCTATCAATCTAGCTTTGTCTGAAAGAGGCATTAATGCGATGCGACATGCTGATCAGCAAGATCTCCTCGACCATGTGGTGTCCGCTACCATACCCATGCGAGGCAGAATGATCCATGGCAAACGTCCATCCGGAGAACTATTTGAAGAGCCTCAAGATTACGATATCCACGGAAGGGTAATGCAATCCTCATTTGCCACCCCATGTAAAATCTCACAGGCTGATAACCCATGAGTGTAGACCATATTCGCCGTCGATAGAGCCGGTCTGAATCGCCGGCTGCTAGACGTTCTTGGCGCCATGCCCAATGTCAAGTTCTTCTTCAATCACAAGCTCACTGGTGCGGACTTTACACGACGTAAGGCTTGGTTCGAGATACGTAACCAGCACTCATCTTCAAGTCGCTCAGATGAGGTGGAGATCCCTTTTGATTTTATGTTGGGTGCCGATGGAGCCCATTCCGCCGTCAGATACCATCTTATGAAGTTCACGAGGATGAATTACCAGCAGGAGTACGTCGACACATTATGGTGTGAATTTCAGATCAAGCCGAACGAAACACGCCAGCAAGACCCAATGTCCAAATTTCGTATCTCGCCAAATCATCTACACATCTGGCCAGGGAAGCAGTTCATGTTCATTGCAATACCCAGCGAGGTATGTTCGGGCTTCTCTTACTTCTCAGCAGTGCCGGTGTGCTGATTGGACATAGGATGGCTCTTTTACGTGTACCCTCTTCCTATCCAGCGCCGATTTTGCAGAATTAGAGGCGGATTCCTCGCGGTTGCCAATATTTTTCGACCGACATTTTCCAGGCGTGACTTCGCTGATAAAACCTAGTGAGCTTGTGTCTTCGTTTGAGACAAATCCTCACCTTCCCTTGATCAGTATCAAGTGTCAACCTTATCACTATTCTAGCTCGGTAGTCGTTCTAGGAGATGCTGCGCATGCCATGGTACCCTTCTACGGCCAGGGAATGAATGCAGGACTAGAGGACGTTCGCATTCTCTTTTCCATCCTCGACAAGCATGCCGTCATGGAGAAGAATAACCCGGATGATCCCGGATCGATCGATGCAGCGTTCCAAAGGGAGTTAGCCCTTGCGGAATACTCCGCCATCCGCGTCGCAGATGCCCATGCCATAAACGATCTTGCATTGCAGAATTATGTCGAAATGCGCGCCTCAGTCTTGAGTCCAACCTATCGCTTACGCAAGTTCTTAGAGGAGTTCATGTCTGTTCATCTGCCGAGTCTCGGCTGGCAGACCAAATACTCACGAGTGAGTTTCGGGAATGAAAGATATTCCGAGGTAGTAGCAAAAAGCGATCACCAAAGCAAGATTCTCATCCGCGGGCTTATCACGATATTGTCTGGTCCTGTCATGGCAGGCATCTTTGGTCTGTACTGGTTTCGGAACTCCTCACCCAGAAGTGCGTCTCTTCTGGACGCTATTCGCCACTTGATAAAACGGCATTGAAGGCTAGGTAGTGATAGATGTTGAGCAGACCGTCTGCCTTACCTTTTGACTTATTACCATACACTTGACTATAGGCGACGAACTAATTTATTATATAGCTACATCAATGCTAACTTTGTCGACGCAGAGTAGGTTATGTAAGAGCTTACTGAGTCTGCAAGATGTTATATATGCTATTTAATTGGCGGTACAAGTATCAACTAGTGTCATTATTTTTGCACAGCGGGAAGTTTTAGCCTCATTAATCAAAGATATTATAAGAGGGAGTTGTACCCTAAGCCCTACGGACATT
This sequence comes from Hypoxylon sp. CI-4A, assembly GCA_002120315.1. Classification (NCBI taxonomy): domain Eukaryota; kingdom Fungi; phylum Ascomycota; class Sordariomycetes; order Xylariales; family Hypoxylaceae; genus Hypoxylon; species Hypoxylon sp. CI-4A. The sequence continues at coordinate 25,418 of KZ111547.1, read as the reverse complement.
CTCAACTATTATTCTGAGCTTTCGGCATCGGTAATCTTCTAGCATCGCGCATAAGTATAGCATATACAGATAGAACGAGAGGTCTAAATGACTCGCAAGTACCCTGCGCGGCGCAATTAAGCTACGAGAGAATCATCATATGGTCAGTTAATGGTTTCCTTTTCCATTAAACCCAGAACTAATGATTTCTGGTGTCGTTTACGTGTTACGACTATTCTAGGACGACGCTGAATGCAGTGCCATCATGCTGACATAGCTATGTAGATGGCTTTAGAGGCGCCCCCTGAGCCTGACCTCTAACGTTCGCACGGGAACGTAAACCAAAAAGGCGACGATAACAGCAAATTCAAAACCCAAGTCTCCTGTTCTCTTTGCGATAGGGCCAGTATACCAATCCACTTGCATGGAAGGGATGATAAATGCCCACGAGACCAGAACAGACATGAGCGCGCTCAAGCCTGTGGGCAAAAGTCGACCATCATCCCAAATCGCGGGATTAAGACTTGCGGGATCACCCTTGCGAAACCACAGAAACTCGGTCAGAAAACATGTCACTGAAGCACCCGCATAGTATCCAATTATACTGAGGAAGGCCGTTACAGATGTGACGAAGGACCTCGAAGCAGGGATCGCAACCGCTATAATCACCGCGGTGGCAATGACAGATAACACGACACGTGGCACCCTGCGAAGGATAGGAGCAACCGCCGTCAGATTGAAAGAGACGGTGTAAATATCCCGACCGCAAGTCCCGAGGACGGATATACCGAGGACTACCAAGATAAAGCGGCCAAAGTTACCCAGTCGAGCAATCAAGATATTCCCAATCACAGCCCCGATCCCACCGGCTTCGTATGCGGCGGTCCACGCAGGGATGGAAAAGACAGCACCGCCAATAGCTGCACCTAGTACCATCAGGAGCGAGAACGGCAGCGCGATGCCGAAAAGGCAGTACAATGCGAGACGAAAACGCGGCGCGGTGGGTGGCATATAACACGCGTAATCCCCTGCAACATTACTCCATGTAACCATGTTGCCGGCCGCAAATGCTACGATTCCCATGTATTCCTGGGCGGTAGTGGTGTGCGGCGGCGATGTCTGCTGCCAAAGCTGGTCGCCAGCAGCACCGACGAGGATCATGATGGCCACGAGAGTCGGGATCCAAGCCCACCGCGTAAAGAGGTGCAATGTCTGGTATCCCATGAAGCCAATACCGAGCGATGCGACCATGATAATTGCGATCGCAGCCTCGACTGGTAGGGTATTCGGCTTTACAGCCGCGAGGCATTGTCCCCCGTTGATGCTGCCTGTGACGGCGAACCCGCCGACGGTGAGCGTGACGACCACAGACGTGAGAACATTGCAGTATTTCCTGTTATCGGCTCATTTAGTACATACAAGTGTTGGTCAAGACCGCCCAGTTCATCAAACTATGCCAACTTACCCATAACAATATCGAGACTGGATCATCTGCCGCATTCCCGTTAAAGGCGCGATGGTTATTATGTATGCGGCGGGGATAGCGAATAAGAACTGCAAAAACACGATCATCAACGCGGCGTCTCTCAATGATACGCCAAACCCGAGTGTAGTCGCCGAGCCAATCCCGATACTACGGTTGCGTTCAAATCAGAGGTGCTCCCATGGACTTGGACTGCGATGATGCTTACGGCAACAAACTTGTCATCGAAGTCGCGAAAACCGTGAGGACGTTCGCATATCGCGTGTCAGTTCGTTTTTCAATTGGTACCGGCTCAGCGCCGCGCAATTCGACACCACAATCAGCGAGTCTTGCCCAAAGCGATAACTGGGGCACTTGGAATTGATCCTCGATCTCCCCAGCTTCGCTTGTCACCGTTGAAGGTGGCTCTTTGTTCCCAATCTCAATGTCTCGTGGTGCGTCGGATCTCTTGGCTGGTTCGGCTTGATCAACCATAATTCTGTCTGTCATGGTCGTGCTTAGGCGATTCGAGTCAGTGCGCGGTATCGCGTCTTTTCTGCCACCAACGTTGAATAATCGTCTTTCTCCTAGACACTTTGGTGATAGCTGCAAAGAATGAATATGGAAGTGAAGAGAAAAGTTTCATTGCACGCTCTGCATTGATTGCGATACATAGTTGCATCAGTTAGCTCCTGCATTTACACTACCGTGGCGGCATTCCTGGTTCCGTTTCGAGCTGCAGCGTTGTATTGTAAGCACAGGGGTATGAAGGGGATTTCATTGGTTATTGGATACAAACCACCGTTATTTCATCGGTTTGATACTGATTTAAATCCGCCTGTTTAACGGAAAGTCCTAGCTCGAGCCTCGAGGTGATCGCACTTAGGTCTATCAAATACTAAGATGGAATGAGTCTCGTTTAATGAGATATACTTAAAGATGTTAAGCACCCCAAAACGCAAGAGACTTCCTAGACGAGCAGGTCGCTTTCGGCAACAGGATAGAAAAGACAGAGAGCTAAGTACCTCGTCGGTCGGGGTATTAATATCTTCGTAAAAATATCCTTAACCCGTAAATCACGAATTCAATACTATTAATATACATTGTAAATCACTCATCCTTTGCACCGCAAAGTAACCTATAAACCACAATACCTAAAACCAGTCAATCAAGCGTGAAATGAAATGACTGGTTGTACTCGGAAACCTCCTCCTCTACCTTTCCCCATCTAACTCATAAGGATGCTGTTCCGGTTGAGGCAACTCATGTGGCTGCTGTGGGTGATGAGGCAACTCATATGCTTGATCTTGCGATTGTGATGCTTGCTGTGCCTTGTCTTGCTCGTAGTATGAGGGATATGCTTGATTCGGGAGAGGCTGACTTGGCGGTATCGGCTCGAACTGTCTGGATGCTTTCCGCCGCCGCCAGAACAAAAACGCAATAGCCCCTATGATCAAAATGGCCGCCAAGCCACTTCCGACACCAATGCCAGCAGCAGCTCCCGCGCCTAACCCCCCTGAGTCGGATTCATCGTCTTCTGCTGCTGTCGGCTTAGGTATGATAGAATCACTCCGAGTGGATGTCGGAGCTATAGTTTCGCCTGATGATGATGATGATGTGGTCCCCGTGGCCAACACATCTCCCGACGCTATACGTATAACAGGCGCATAGGCCCTTATGCAATTGCCTGCCCACACCTCGGTGGTTGTTCCAGCATCAACCCTCGTCGTGTCACCATCCTCGTTGGTGTCGAAAAAATACGTGCTGACTGCAAAGGTTCTGCTCTCTTCGAAACACAGCATACATCCAAAGGGGTCGTTGCCACGATCGGGTCGACATGTATAAGACCTAGAATTTGAGTAGGTTAGCACACTTGTATGATCCGCGAAATCCGCCTCTGCCTAACCAGCGCGGGCGAGTGGTATGATGTGTATAAAAACCTACGTTGGGCAACAAGTTGCTTGCGTTTGCGATACCGTGTCGCCCTCTTCTAACGACTGGAACTGACAAGCGGTTGTATAGCCCGATGGGCAAATGCCAGGTGAGTAGTAATGAGGTTCGTACGGGTTAAAACTGCTTGGGAGACAGGCAGATGATGCGGCACCACCGACTCCATATTGAAGCCATTTGTTATCAGTTAGCTCGCCGATGAAACTCGAGCTGCAGTCGGGGCCGGTAGGAGTAAATATCGTTGTGAGAGGTCCCAGGTTCGTCATGGTGAAGTCCGTTTTTGCGCTTACAATCCTCGAGACTGTTAAAGCTGGGTAAAAAGGGGCCAACTCGGAGGTGATGTGGTAGGGCAGTAAAGGCGTCTCATTGTCTTATTTACCAACAGGAATGGCTTGGGTAGGACTGATGAGACCATGGGCAATTCATGGGCCACAAGGCTGCAGCACATAATAAGACTTGACCGGAATAAGACTTTGAACCACGTTTTAACCAGGTGAGTTACGATACAAGAGCAACCACGGCTACCTGTCGAGACAGGATCTGCAGTCAATATGAACTGCGCCGCTTGAGCTGTCCAATGAAGAAAGATGCCTAGAAAATATACGGGTATTCTTTGGAGTTATCCTTGACAACTTCCCTGGTGGTATAGGAAGGAGCCATTGGATTCCAAACGAAGCAAATGCATCTCGAACCAACAAAATATCACCCCTGTGTATCACTGCTAGCTAAGGATGTATCTGAGTAGGCATTCAAGATATCGCGAACTATTCCTTGACATTAACATCGTGTACTATGTATTCGTTAGTATTATAATGTACATTAACCTAAAGATGATGCCAAGAACCGTCTTTCGGGCACTGGAAGGTCCTTCATTTAAGCTTAGCTTGTTATACGAACCCCTGCTTATACATGTGTCAATGATATAGTTATGCTTATTAGGGATAATTCGGACGAATGCTCTCGCGTCGGAAATCTGAGGATAAGTTAAAAGCCGCGTTAGTGCGAGACCATTAAGTTCTGGAACTTATTAGTACCAAAATAAAGCAGTGACGGGCTTAGTGTCAAGCAAATCTCAGCCCTGTGAAGGTATTTCCAGCGTCGACAGGGACTTTAGCTCGGGTCACGATAATATTAGCAGTTTAATATCAAGGTAATAAATTTTATTACCTTTTAAGTATTAAACAAATATGATACTCTCGAGATATCTCTTAAGCTTTTATCAGTTTTCGATCTCTGAATTTAAATCATTAAACAGGGAGATAGCATAATTTACTTTGAGTCGATGTCATTTGTTTTCATATATTTATAACCGTGATATATGAAATAAAAGCGTGTTCACCCTAGATCCACTGATACTCACCTATGCATAATGCGGTGCGATCCGTGCCGTGACGGGGATATTATAAGAGAACGAGTGTGGAGTGTGTTTAACATTAGCAGGGCTTAAACCAGGACGTTCACTTGATATTCAATGTGAGAAACCAAGTAATTTCTATATTAATAGGTACTTACCACATCTTCTGAGCATGCATTTCGAGCCTATTGAGCTGCCTGATGCAAGTAGAAATCACGACTTCGCAAGCGTCTCTCCCAGCTCTTTGCCCCGATCGTTGGCTGCCTTTACGGCTTTATCGACTGCATTTTTAAACCCTGAAGCATCAAAGCTCTTTAGCGCAGCTTCTGTGGTTCCTTTGGGGCTAGTCACATTTATTCGCAACTGTGCAGGCTCTTCGGATGACTCCACCAACATTTTCCCCGCACCATAGCAAGTCTGCTTCGCCAGGCGAGTAGCTTGCTCGCGAGTGAGCCCCAGACCAATGCCGCTCTCAATGAGGTGTTCAACCATGGCGAAGAAGTAGGCTGGACCGGATCCTAGAATAGAGTCAGACTCATCTCAGCAAGCTTCAACCGACACGGGTTGGAGGATTCCTTACCTGACAATCCTGTTACGGCATCAATCAACTCCTCTCGATCTACCCACTCGGTGACTTTGCTCACGCTGCCTAGAAGAGATGCAGTTAGGTCCTTCTCAGCCTGGGACACGTCGTCACTGGCGAAGAGACCTGATGCGCCTTCACCTAGCAAAGCGGGGGTATTCGGCATGACGCGGACAATGTGAGGTGTGCGGCCGTCGGTCAGTTTGAGCCACTCCTTCAAGCTCTCCAGCGTGATGCCCGCGGCGATTGAGACAATTAATGGCAGTGACTTTCGCTCGGCCCAGGCGCCAGCAAGCTCCTGACATACACCTTTGGCAACTTGTGGCTTCACGGCTAAGACGATCAGGTCGGCATCTTGTGAGGCTTCGACGTTGGAAGCCGTGGTTCGGACTCCAGTGCGCCCAATTTTGTCCCTGTTTACATCCCATGGTTCAGACACATAGATATTCTGCTTGTTGATGCCCTTGGCTGTGAGGCCACCGATGATAGCGCCAGCCATATTGCCGCCGCCGATAAAGCTAAGCTTGCTTTCTTCCAGCTGAGAGGCCATTGTGATGCTGTACTTAATCAAGTCGTTTATATGATGTTGTGTTAAAGTAAACCGGTCCGATCTTTTCGTTTCCTTTTTTTCAGTAATTGAATAATTCTAGGTTAGGTCTTAAGCTTTAGCTCCTTATACGAAATCTTTCTCTAATACCTGGTAGTGTAATGTGGCTTATGATCGGCTAGTACCGGGATAATGGGTTAGGGTTACAAGCGTTAGGATCATGTTCTGTAAAGTAGCATAGTAAATACCTTTGTTTAAACTCACTCATTTTAATCACTTTATACATGTATTTAATACCTTACGAACAGCTAACTCCTTAAAACATAAATCTTAAGAAACCTTCCCTAAAATAATTTAACATGCATTTCTCTTTCATTCATCTTTACTGGAAATATACCAGCAGTTCCTCAACTTGAGATGTAATATCGATGAGGGGAAACTCCGTCCTATTCCCGGCCGACGTACCAGGCACGATCGGGTCTGTAAACCACTCACTTATCATATAGATAATACCAGAAACCTCAACAGTTGCGGTGTTTGATGCGCCTACGTCAAGAGATGGGTTATTTGGTATTAGTCCCAGGTATTCGGCAACTTCCCACTTGCCGTCTGCGGACCGGAGCACAGAAACGCCTCTGTCATGTTCCGAGACCAATAAGATTCTCCCTTCGTACTTTGGCGGGAGATATACGGCGTCAAGCGACATAATGGGTTCGTTGGGTATTCTTGGAACGAGGACCGGTGTGCCGCTCTCCGCTGCCATATCAAAGCGGTAGATCTCGCCACTGCTGCTCTCGTTCTTAGCATCGCTAGCAAGGAGGATATCCCCTGCCGCGGCAAATCCAGTAAGCCCAGAATACGTATGATCGATCAACTCGGGCAGATACCATTCTTGTAAGCTGCTGCCATCGGGTTCGACGCGCAAAATGCTCCCAGGATAGCTCCCTAGCACATACACGTAACCGCGAGCATCGTGTTCAACGTCTTGCTGTCCACCATACTTCCCTTGGCTGACTTCAGTGATGTTAAGGGACCATATGACCTCATTCGCAGCCGGGTCATAGCGAAAGACGAAGTCGTCCCCCGATATTTCATGGTCCGAAGTTTCATGAGGGATTGCTGAATCCACCAAGATGGAGACGAGATTCGTGTACGGATCCCACGCTACACCGCCAACGTGGAACGGTTCGGTGCGAGTGAAGCCGGGAAGCTCGATAGTGAAGACTGTCTCTTCCTTGTATGGATCATATACCACTACTGACGCATTGAAAAGCGCGCTGTTTGCCCTTTTTTCAGCGACAACCCCTGGTGATAATCCAGGACCCAAAGACCTACCCGAAATACAAGAGGCATTGGTTTATATTGAAATCGGCATTCTCGGGGTACAGCTGGTATGAATTGATGATAATGGTGCCGTTATTGAAAGGAGGGCATTGCTGTCGCTGTCCTATGCGGTGATCACTCACGCCGATAACACTCAGAATCAGTATCGCCCAAATGAATGAAAAATACAGATGCATGGTTGCGATCTCGATTTAGCATTCTAAAACGATGAAAGGAGTGGGAGGCAGAACAAGACTACCTAGTAATGCCCGCCATTTATATACCCCAACTACCGACGTCGCATGCTATGGCTTGATTGCCTTATACCGCATTACGATATTATGGTCTTCCTAATCATTGTTCCATTCGGGATTTCGCATGACGATATTAATCATAGATTAGAAATTAATCACTACCTCATAACACACTGATACGGCACCACGGCTATACTGTTTCGAACCATTCAACCCGCCTCCAATCATATGAAGAGTCATTATGAACCTGTCGGATTAGATGTCTCTTTCAGTCACCCCACTAACGATACCTCTACTATCAACCACGAAACCATATGCCTTGCATAGTCCAGGTTAGCATCGCATATTACATAGCCATCTGCAGGAAAGAGTAGAACGCAGCCTGGCATTCTGCCAAACCAGGAACCAACTGAGACGGTTTGAATTGTGCTAGCTCTTGGTGTATTATAAATGAAGCGGATGGAATCACTTACCGAGGCATTGAATACTGTAACGTCTTGTCCTCCGGGAGTCTTTGTCGCGCAGCAGTCTTCAATCAGGATACAATCCCATCCGCGATGATACGCGTCGGCTAAAGTTCCAAGCACACATTGATCCGTATTGACGCCAGCGAAAAGGAGCGTACGGAATCCATGGGCAGCCAGAGCTTTCGCGAAAGGTGTATTGTCCTGCCAGAATCCCGATATGCGATTCTTATTGCAGAAGATGTCCGAGTCCGCCTGGCTTGCATCCTGTAAGGGACCGTACAGCATCGCATTCCATGAGCCCTCCATCAGCAGACGACCTCTCCCCTCGCCCATATCTGAACCAAATCCGGTTCGGACCTGTTTATTGTCAGGTGGGGGTGCGATGAGGCCGTTGGCGAAGCTTCGCTCAGTCGCCGCAGGCATTGTATCGAGATCATCATCATTTAAGCCCCAATTCAACCACAAGATCTGGATATTAGCGCCAGTTGTTAGTATAAAATGGCGTCGTGTCGTCCAGAACTAAGAGGTAGGCAGTTTGTCGATTTGTCTCGGATCGTAGGGAAGACAGGACTGTGTATTGCAGTTTTTACTTCACCTTGATGCCGACATCTCTACATCTCCTGACAACTTCGAGCGTGCGATCCACGGCCGCTAAACCAGAGGGGTGATCATTGCATCTAGGGTGGAGGAAGAAATTCTGCATGTCGACCACAACCAATGCGCTCAAGTTGGGGGCCAACATGATCGATGTGTTTGTGGGACCCCGCGTGGTGTCTATGGTGAATCCTGGCGACGCCCCGCGAGTGAGATCATAGCGTCTCTTCTCTTTATCGTACGTCCATTCGTCGCCTTTAGGTCCTAATTTTAGAGTGGATGACATTGTGAACAAACTAAACGTGAACTGTTGCTCGTACGAAATCAGGCAACGGAGATAGCCAAGCTGGCAAGTTCTAAAGTAGAGTTTAAAGGTCTAAGGGGGTTACAAGGACGGGGACGGGGGCGGGGGCGAGGGGCGAGTAGGATCTACAACGAACCCATTGGGGCTTCCGACCTGATATTCAACCTACTACTGCAGCCTGCTTACAATCGGATCGGATGACCGCGAAGCCCGTAGCCCCGATAGGTTGCGGAGAAATATCACAGGGTTGATCTTTCAATATAGTACGCATCCGCAGTTGTCTATTGGATATCACAGGATTCCGTCGGGTTAATTTACTACATGTAGTTTCTTTAGAATATCTCCGCCGCCGCATCCGCATATAGAAATATTGAGATGAATCCGTTAGCAAGCAGAGATATAAAATCCTAGTATCCTCTGTTAGCAAATGCTCAACTACTTTTTTTTTACGATTCGAACGCAGCCGTTAAAGAAATATCTTGACATCCTCTTGATTCGGAACGAACCATCATGGTTGGAACAAATCTTACCGGAAAGGTCCTTTCGCCATCGCGAATGGCACACGTTGTACTACGAACCCCGAGGTATAGGCCTATGGTTGAATACTATAAGTCTTTGCTAGGCGCACACGTCGTATTCGAAAATGAGACCTTGTCTTTCTTGACATATGACGACGAGCATCACCGCATCGCAATCGGGGCCCTCCCGGGCTGTGGTGACAAGGTCCGAAACAGCGCTGGTCTTGAGCACATCGCATTCACTTTTGACTCGTTGGACGATCTTGCCACAGCCTATCTTCAACGCAAAGCACGCGGGATATTGCCTATCTGGTGTGTGAACCACGGACCGACCACAAGCATGTACTATCAAGATCCCGACGGCAATATGGTTGAGATGCAAGTAGATAACTTCGATACCCCCGAAGAGGCAACGGCCTACATGATGTCGCCTGCAATTGAGAAGAATCCTTTTGGCGTCGACTTTGATCCAGAAGATCTGCTTCGGAGGTTAGAAAATGGCGACCCCGAAGCCGAGATAAAGAAACGACCCGACATTGGGCCTCGCGGCATAGAGACCCTACCTATTTTGAATCCGCCGCCACCTGTCGTTAAGGACAGCTACGAGCCTATTGGAGTCTGAATCAACGCTTTCTCTAATGTGGGCTGATTTTGCGACTTGAATAATGGCGAGGATTACGACGACGAAGATATTAGGGTGGGGGATTCCATGGTTTTTATTCAGATAATTGTATTCGCTGTGCGGTAGAATCCATCTTTATGGTGGCTGGGTACTTATTTGTCATATAAAAATTATGAACCGAGTGTTTCGTCGCAGACTGGTATGAATGTAAATAGAACGAGAGTGAGGTATGCGTGGTGATCGCGTAACAGCATAGGACCGGAATTGCCTTAATGCCAGAGTTCTAGCGAGGATATAATGTTAATAAACCTTTTACTGCTAACTAGTGAACAATTAAAGATATTAATCATGCTAGATCTTGATTAGGAGTGAATAATATCGGACGAACCATTGTATTGCGTGGGTTTAATGATCGGCGTATGATGCTCGTCGGGGAATAGTAACACAAATGTCAGTTTAATAGATTTTATTAAGGAAAATCGAGCCGAGTTTTCGATGTTTACTAGATCGGTTAACAATCAAACCAGCGCTGTCCCTGTGAAAATCATGGTGAGGATCGCTTCGTCTGAACTTTTAATGTGCGATCTTATCGCAAATCATTTAAGTAAGATCACGTCTTATATTTTCTGCTCCAGCTAACTTCCTCCCTAAGTAAATACCTGTTCTAAAACACCGAAGTAATAAGCACGACGAACGAAGTGATATTGCCTATTACACCAATTTAAATACCTCGGTTTCTCGGTGTAGAAATACTTCCTAAGGGTTAATAATCTTATTAGATTCAATTACTTTACCAAATGAAAAACCACACATGAGATTTTGGTGGAAGGGTTGACGTTAAATCAAACTCAGCAAGTCTCATCGTCGTCTCAAACCCCCTTACAGAGCTGTTTGATCAAGGATATTAAGCGAGGGGTCAGGGTCTCGTCAGGGCATCGGAGAGAGCCGCTTGAGGAAGTTGGTGGGCCTTTTAGCTTGCTAAGTGGCCCCCGAACCCATCCAAGGCTCACCTTATTAAATCCGGCGCTTGCCTTTGTTGGTTTGTAATGAGGTTATTCCCTACCTGCTTAGAGCTACTTGTCGAAGCTCGATAGCGCTCAAGTGGTATATTCAACGCTAAGGGGGGTTAGTTCATCGTACAGTAGCTTTCATGTCGTTTATGCTAATTTTAACCGTTAAAGCGCAGGCGATGTTCTCGGAGGAGAAATGGCAGATCCGGCACAAGACGAGTGGCCTAGTAGAATACTACATGAACTAGTTATTTTTCATCATAAATGGGCTACGCGGTTGAACTAATTGTCTCTTTTAACAACCCGAACCCAAATGCTGATCTTTCTCATCTCATCTCATCTGCCGGATTTTCCAGCGCGACACAAGGATAACGAAAATCAGTACATAGTAGCGACAATCCATCAGTGTCCATCCAAAGAATAACACGCACGAACCCCGTGTCGTAGCCATAGAAAATTCGCTAATCCCTGTCAATTCAATTGTAGCCAAGCCTCGGATGCTTCACTCACTCCCCCTGGGTCATATTCGTCCCCGCTGCATGTTCCACCAACCGCTCAGGGACGGAGGCGTTCATCAATGATACGAACCTACTTACGCTTTAGTACTAGTTTCCCATTACCATCTGATCTCAGTACCAAGCTGATGTATGATCGACGGAAGGGGCTCGTTAAGACTCAAGGCTAGTTGGGCTTAGATAGTCCGACCCTGTCGTATCAACTTCAGCTACAGTTTGCTTATACGCGCTGCCTATATAATAGCTATAGCCCGACTTCATACCGTGATGTTTATTCTTTTTCCTTTATCAAGCTTCAGTCCATTCTTTGATATTCAGTTCGTTTCAGTTCCGTGAACTTTTTGTTCTTCACTTTCATTTCCTCATTCTATTCGTTATACCGCCAGGCCGGTCTTTACTTTTCGATTCAACCAATTTAGGATTCGTCCATTTTGCATTTAATTCTACCAAGGAACTGAACGTGTTGCTTGACCACGACTATATCTCTATTCGTCATCATGTATACTAAAGTTGCCATCATCTCGGCTATTCTAGCCGTCGCCGAGGCTCGATTCGGACAAGAGCAAACTCCTGTTGCTGATATCACCGCCCTTAGCAACTTCGGCAACCCCGGCGAAGCCGCAACCCTTGGCGGCGCCGTTCCTGGCGTGCTTCTTGCCGCAGCCGATCCTTGTGACAAGCTCACCCTGGCCGACAAGATTGTGTCGACTTTGGGTACAGACGCGCAAGTCATCACTGCGGCTCAGAATCTGGTTGCAGCTGAGCAGAATTTCAACCCGTTCGCCGTCAGCATCCCCTCGATATGTGGTGATGCGAGCCTCCCTGCTACTGAAGAGCTCCGTGGCATTGTTCCCCTAGTCGACCCTGCGGTCACAGGTTCAGACGTTGAGAATGCCAACTCGGCGACTTCGCTTCAGTCCCCCTTCGCCGCTGACGGTCTCAGTGTAGCCGATATCATGTCAGCTCAGGTAATTTCAACCTTCACTTGTCCTGTAAAACGGCCAACTAACAACTTCGATTAGGGCTTCTCCAATTTCACTGTCAAGGGAGCTGCCGCGGATGCCAGCGCTGGTACGGGTAGCAACAGTGACGCCGCATCCAGCACCACCGCGGCTTCATCGGTAACTTCAGCTACCGCTACTGCAACAACGAAGTGTGCTGGTAAAACAACCAGCACGAGCACCATTACCACCACTGCCACCGCCGCCACCTCGTCAGCAGCCTCTAACGACAGCACGAGCGGCGGAGATGCATCCGCTCAAGCTGGTGCCGGTGCCGTAACTGACGCGGTAACGGGAACTTTCGCCGGCTTTCAAGCTTCGTCTCTCGGCCTCGACTTCGGTACTTGCACACCCACCGTCAAGTTCGAGGAGTCGCTTAACGGTCGCAAGGCTGGAGAGTCCACGTTCCAAGCCCAGGACCCCGTTGTGAACAAGGGACAACAAGAGGCCTTGAACCCCAACATCATCTTCAACCGTATCTGCGACCAGCTCGTCAACGTCTGTGGCGCTGCTGACGACGCAGTCTCAGCTTGCAAGCAGGCCCAGGCAGACCTAGGATCCGGCGCCAAGGATGCCTCGACAGCTGACGCTTGGAATGAGGCCCTGGGATTTGCTGGAACCGATATTAACCCTGATAATGCTCCCCAAACTGGTCTGGTCGGCCACACATAAGTGACTCATGAGGGTTGTGTTAGGGTTGAGGGATTGGATCAAGAGATGTGGGCAACCATTATGTAAATATACAGAGGGAAGAACGTTACATGTAGTTGACAATGTGTTATGAATTAAGGACTTATGTCGTCGTGTTGTTTTGTGTTTTGTTGTATTATGCCTTTTCGTACTGGGACTCGAGACGGTAAATATTGAATCTCGATAGTAGAATTTATGCAGCGGAATCTGCGCAAGTTAGTGGATTAAAAGTACCTAAATTGCAAGTGTTGTCACGATTAAGGGAAGTTAGAGATGATGTGGTTTGGATATTGATGGATGTTGTATATAGTATTAGAAGGAAGCTTCATGTTTGTAATGTATGTAATACTTGTAATACGTTAGGTAATATACATGTACTTCTTGAATTTTGCAGTTTAAGGATTTAGCTACGCGCGTGCTAAGTAATATTTATAACCTTATTAAACACAGTTCGTGCAGCATAAAGCATAAATTCATAATCTTAGCAAGGTAGGTATGTAGTAAATATGGCATTCGCACTCGAGATGCATGCGGGGATAGCCACGTCTATTGAACCCAAGTCAACCCGAAGAATATGCGGGGTACGATCGTGGTTGACAAAGATTAGGTACTGATAGGGAAGACCCATAATTAACAAGGTTTATCTCTCTACATAGTATTATCTTTTAGAAAAACAACACAGCGCAGATCCACCTGATCCTCTTCCTCTTCATCCCACTTCCTAAACTCACCGAAAGTCCATCTTCGTTGCTGTTCGACACAATACTCGATTAATCCATCTTAGATCGCCATTCCCAGTGTCTAGTATCCGAGATCATCAAGCCTACGAGTACCAAATCGAACCTACAATCAATATCCGGCCATGTCTGCCGACGACCAGCAGTTTTTGGACCTGGTCAGTATCCAACTCCAACACTCCGACTTGTCCGGCCCGACCCAGTATAATATACCATACCGTATACACCTAATCGGGACAAGCAACAGACGAAGAAAGACAGAAGTGAAAGAGAAAAGAGAAAAGAAGACTGACAAGGAAGACATTCAATAGCTCTCGTCCATTCCGGTCCAACTTCGACGATACTCTGGAGACGTAGCCGAGTATGTGGACAAGTACGTTGACAAATTTGCCGACGAGGTGAGGGATACATTATCGTCAGCTCCGTGGGTGCCCGACTATGTACGACCGAAACCTCCCGCTCGCCCGCCGCCTGTCGAGATAGTACCTTTGAGCACCTACGAGCGAATGTATGACTGGGTCGCTCGCAATAAGATCCTCACCGGCGCCATAGTTGTCACTATCGGCTATGTGACGTACAGAACGGTGCGGGCAACCAAGCTGCTTCGCAAGACTCGTCGGGCAAGGCGCGCGCGAAACGGCGGAAGATTGGAGGTTGTCGTCATTGCCGGATCCCCGACGCTGCCGCTGACCAAGTCATTGTCTTTGGATCTGGAGAGGAGGGGCTTCATCGTATACGTTGTGTGCAGTTCCATCGAAGACGAAGTTGCCGTTCAGAGTCTCTCGCGGCCTGACATCAAGCCTTTGGGCATCGATATAACCGATGTGGGTGCTTCCAAGTTGAACTCTGGTATTTTCAATGCGCGCATGTTACTAATGACTTGAATCTAGCCCCCGAGCGCTGGTCAATCTATCGAGCGATTTGCCGCCTACCTACAAACGCCGCATGCAGCCGTTCCCGGCGCGAAGCCAAATTATCTAGCCTTGAGGTCCATCATCCTCATCCCTTCACTAGACTACCAAACATCGCCTATTGCTACCATCCCGCCCTCGAGCTTTGCCGATCTCTTCAATACTCACCTGCTACATCCAATACTTACTATTCAGTCTTTTCTACCGCTGCTCACCTCCAAGATAACGCCCCATGGCGAGAAGCCTGCGACGCCTAAAGTGCTAGTATTTACCCCGTCTATCATCTCTTCCATAAACCCACCGTTCCACGCCCCCGAGGCTACCGTGTGCTCAGCGCTGTCCGCCTTCACAGAAGTACTAACAGCCGAGCTGCGACCCCTCGCCATCCCCGTCACACACCTTCAGCTTGGCACCTTCGATTTCGCCGGTTTCACACCCGTGCGTTCCGGCAACGCCTCGGCGGGCCAAGCTGTTGAGACGTATCAGTGGCCCGAATCAGCGCGCCACGCCTACGGACGCAACTACATATCACAGTCGTCTTCGGCTATCTCGGCTGGGCGTATTCGTGGACTGCGTGGCAGTTCGCTGCGAGAGCTGCACAACTCGGTCTTCGACGTTATCGACGGCACGGAGCAGAGTGATGTCGTCCGGGTCGGGCTGGGCGCCGGGCTATACGGTTTTGTTGGGCGGTTCGCGCCGCGGGGTCTGGTTGCGTGGATGATGGGCATACGCAAGGTCGAGGAGTTGAGCGCCTGGGAAGGATCTGGATCTGCGTACAACGGGAGCAGCAGCGAGAAGAGCGAAAGTAGCGAGAACGGTGAGGGTGGCGAAACGAGCGAGTTCATCGCCGTCTCTAAAGTGGATGACGGCGGACATAATGTCTGGAAGGAAGGCTAAGCTGAAGGTCATCACGGGGTTAGGTTGGTTAGGTTGGTTGGTATATGACGATTTATGGATTACGAGATGTATATACGATGACACGAGACCTACTCCTTTTCAATACTTGGACAAACTTGAGCAAACGCTGCTCTAACACGGATAGAGGATTGCATTTAGTTCACTGAATAGAGGGTGGATTCGTGGTTTACGATAGGAATGGCTTCAACTTGTTCTTTTGTTTTTTTGTTCCTTCGTTAACAGTTAATTACTCGGCCAACATACCTAAGGTAGGCCATCCCATCTACATAACTAACAACGTTTTCGACGTTTATGTTAGCATAGGTGATGGTATCTATCATTATGCTTCTTGTTTTCCGAAGAAGTCACTTAAAAATATGACCCCAAATCAGCATCCATGATTGAGATAACGGGCCACTAATAGCCTTATACCAAATAAAAAAGTTGCTTCCACGGTTTGAGCCAAGCCTGGGTTGTTTTGTGTGTATAAAACTTGCTATCTCAGTGGCGCTCATCCACCTTGTAGGGTTGGATTCACGATACCCAAGGTGTCTCAACCGAGGTTAGGTATTTGGTGATCTCAACATACCATGGCCAGAGAGGGGAATAACCGACGAAGGCAAACGAAGTGTCTGTCCGCATCCCGAGCTTGACGACACAGGCAAGCCCCAGTTCCAATAGGCAAGCCCACCAAAACGTTCCTGCGAGGGGCTCCGTCGGGTACCTAAACCATCGTCCATATCGTATATACGTAGTGTTCCCAACGTCAGGAGTATACGATGCATCGTTCGCTCCTCAATGGTGACCTCTTCCACGCCCGAACTTCCTGTCTCCTCTTCCTCTCCATCGACCGCCTCGTCCTCCACCAAACCTATCACCTCTCCCTCCCTTGTCGTCGCGATCTCTTCTTCCAAAATCCCTCTGGTCCTCGTCCATAAACGAATCGTCTCTTCTGACAGGCTCCTCGGGTATGACATCGGCCTTGGCTACGGGCTTCTCGAGATTCTTGTCCCATCGGGGATGCGCGCCCTCCTTGCAGTTCTTGCCGTCGGGGCAGAAGCCAGCTAGGTAGTAGGGGCAGAGCTTTCGGCGGACGTGCTTCTTGCTGCAGTTGGGGCCGAGGGGGCAGAAGCCGCGGTCATAATGCGGACACGGTGGGAGTTTGGACTGGGGGTCGATGTGCAGGTACAGACACTCGTCTCCGTTCGAACAGTAGCCGTTTCGCACGAAAAAATTGCACTCGGGCATCTTACGCAGGTTGTACTCGTGCAGAAACTCGCAGCTCTCGCCCTTTTTGCACAGGGCGCGTAGCCAGTGCTTGCAGACGAGGGAGTTGTAGCTGGCGTTCGTACTGCTGGCGGCGTTGGGCGTGACGTGACGGTCGGGACACAAAGCTCCTAGCGGACAGTGGCCGGCGACGAATGCTTTGCATACTGGTCTATTAGGGGGGAATCCATGGCCGTAGTTGCTGCGAAGAAAGGGGGAGAAGCTGAAGTTGTAGGTCGGTGCTTTGTGTTCGAGGATCTGTTTCGCGAGTTCCGTAGACGTCTTCGCCATGATGAGGCTAGACTCGATGAGAGTGAGTATGAAGATTATCGTCGTAGGGTAGGAGTATTCTGTTGAGTACTTGGAATACTTAGAATATTGGGGATGTAGGATAGGTAATAAGACAATGGAATTAGTGAGAAAGGTTGAGAATGAGAAATGTTGTAAGATGATAAAAATTGAGTTTAATTAATTAGAATTGAGAATCGACGCGAATGCGACCGACGGACCAGTGACATAGAGTACGAATTAAAGCTCGGTACAATCGTACATTACGTAAGTTTCATAATAAGGTTAGCCCATTGCGACACAAAATATAAGGTAAATGCATATGTATTGTTTAAGCATAATATCAAAAATAACTTACAAGTGGGATGATGCGGGGTAGATCCATGCAATTACACATCTTACCTTTTTACACATAATAACCCCTCATTCATTCCTTTCGATTCTTCTTTCAAGCAACAACTTCAGAAAGATCAACATCGGCAATGTTTGACAACGTCTACCGGATTGGATCCGACGATCTACATTGCATGCGTATGCGGGGTTTGAGAAGATACAGTATGTTGTCGGTCCGTCAGTCGTGCCACTTATTCCAAACCAAACCTCATTCACCGACCATGCTGGACTAAACCTCAAGGTCTTGTCTCTTACTTACAACTTGGGTTTGAGACCACATTGCGACTTGATTGACTTCCACGTGGAAAGATAGAAATGCGTTATATAATTTTAAGAACAAGCATTTACTGTCTTTCGATTTACCCCTATTAAACTATTATCCATTCATTCTACTTGAGCTTCGGAATCATCACCACTCCACAACTACCTAACAAACATATACCCAGAGGTAGGCTCCCTAAAGGTACACGTGCATAAGAAGTTTGCCCATTTCCATGTTGGCAGGAGGACCCTCGGTGCAATGACACCGACCGTCAGCTTTATAGGACAAGGGCGCCTGTTCGGTGTGGATAGTAACTCTTATATCATCGCCGAGCAATCCGCCGACTCGTCCCGGATTCTTTCGTTCCTTATGTCATGGATTGTCGGTCTGATAGCTTGGTATGGACAGTTGGAATCTTCTTCTCGTCTACTTCTCATCTTAAGTCTGACATTCTCTGCAATCACTTGGTCATGGTATTTTGCTCAGTCGAATAGAGGAATCATGACACGACATATGCTGCTGCTGCTCCTAGCAGCTCCTTTGGTCTTGCTGACCCTCACTTCCGCCCAACAGACACTTATATCCACATCCACATCCACATCCACATCAGCTATAGAAGACGCCGAGTACACTCTCCCGCCAAATGCAGATGTTGGTCAACCCATCATTCCCAATATTATTGACCCACAGGCTATTAATCCCCAATCAATCTGTCCCGGCTATCGAGCTTTCAATGTCAAGAACACCAGCGTAGGCTTGACGGCAGACCTCGTCTTGGCTGGTGATGCCTGTAACGTCTATGGCACTGATGTCGAGGCTTTGAGCCTGATTGTTGAATATCAAGCAGCCGATAGATTGCATGTCGAGATACAGCCACGTTATATCGGCCCTGACAATTATACTTGGTTCATCCTCCCAGAGGAATTAGTCCCAAAACCACATGTCGAAGAAGACGACGGTAGCTACGCATTGAACAGCGATCTCCAATTTAGCTGGAGTAACAAGCCGACCTTTTCGTTTCAGGTCACTCGAAAGAGTACTTCAGATGTCTTGTTCACCACCGAAGGCTCCCAATTGGTGTATGAGGATCAGTTCATCGAGTTTGGCTCGTCTCTGCCAGAGAACTACAATCTGTATGGGCTCGGCGAGGTGATCCATGGCTTTAGGCTTGGGAATAACTTTACCAGTATGCCATATCTCTTTATTCATAGCAATATCGTCTAACGATGACTAGGGACTTTCTTCGCGGCAGACGTTGGCGATATCATAGATGCAAATATCTATGGAAATCATCCTATCTATCTTGATACTCGTTACTTCGAGGTGAATGAAGACACTGGGGCGCTGACATACGCTGCAAATGCGACCAATACTTCGTCCCAATACAAGTCCTACACTCACGGCCTCTTCCAACGAAACGCTCATACCCAAGAGGTACTCTTACGGGAGTCTAACATTACCTGGAGGGCTCTCGGTGGTAGCATTGACCTCTACTTTTACGAAGGACCTACCCAAGATCATATTACTAAATCGTACCAGAAGAGCGCAATTGGGTTGCCTGCTATGCAACAGTATTGGACCTTTGGATACCATCAATGTAGATGGGGATACAACAATTGGACGGACCTTCAGAATGTTGTTGACAGCTTTGCCAAATTCGAAATACCTCTTGAAACAATCTGGTGTGCGTAACAACTTCGTCCTTCATCCCTAGCCTCCCACCCCCAGGCTTCACAGTCATAGGTGTTAACAGGTATCAGCCGACATTGATTACATGAAGGCATACCGGGATTTCGAGAATGACCCAGACCGATTTAGCTACAGCGAAGGAGCCGAGTTTCTTTCCCAATTACATCAAAATGGCCAGCACTACGTGCCAATAATCGACTCGGCTATATATGCTCCAGACCCATCAAACGCCAGCGACGCTTATTCGCCGTTTGATCGCGGCATCAAGGAAGACGCCTTCTTGCTTAACCCAAACGGGTCGATTTATGTAGGCGCTGTTTGGCCAGGATACACAGGTGTGTCGATATGATTATGATATCCCACCTCTTGCTTATATTGATCATCTCTAGTATTCCCGGACTGGATTGGCGCGTTATTTAACGGTACAGGAGCTAACCGATGGTGGATCTCCGAGATCTCCGAATACTACAATAATATCAAATTTGACGGCATCTGGATTGACATGTCGGAGGTCTCGTCCTTTTGCGTGGGAAGTTGCGGGAGTAATGTGCTGGAGCTTAACCCTGCGCATCCTCCATTTCTCCTACCAGGAGAGCCTGGAAACGAGGTGTTGCAGTATCCCGAGGGTTTCAATCGAACGAACGCTACAGAAGCAGCTTCTGCCTCTGCGGCTTTGAGTTCACAGTCAGCCACAGCCACGGAGACGTCTTCTACTACAACATCGTATCTTCGCAGTACGCCCACCCCGGGTGTCCGAAACGTCAATTGGCCGCCGTACGCCATCAACAATTACAATGGTGATCTCGCCGTCCACGCCGTGAGTCCCAATGCCACTCATCACGGTGGCATTCTAGAGTATGACGTCCATAACTTATTTGGTCATCAAATCTTGAACGCGACTTACCACGCTCTCCTTAATATCTCCCCAACCAAGCGTCCGTTCATCATTGGACGTTCTCAGTTTGCCGGTTCTGGAAAATGGGCTGGCCATTGGGGGTAAGATAATCTAACCACCCTATGTGCTATCATTGGTTCAGCTAATATTAATAACAGGGGCGACAACTACTCCCTCTGGGCGTTCATGTTCTTCTCTATCCCGCAGGCCCTGTCTTTCTCACTATTCGGTATTCCCATGTTCGGTGTTGATACCTGTGGGTTTGCCGATAACGCCGACATGGAACTGTGCTCTCGCTGGATGCAATTATCAGCTTTTTTCCCCTTTTATCGAAACCATAACACTTTGGGGGCTGCAAGTCAGGAGCCTTACATTTGGTCCGCCGTGGCAAACGCTTCGAAAGCGGCAATGAAAATTCGCTACGCATTACTGCCATACATTTACACTACGTTTTACCTCAGCCATTCTACCGGCTCGACAACAATGCGTGCACTGGCTTGGGAATTCCCAGGTGAGCCATGGTTGGCGAGTGCTGATAGGCAGTTCCTTCTCGGCGATGCGATCTTAGTGACTCCCTGTTTAGTCCAAGGCGCGACGACTGTCGATGGTGTTTTCCCCGGTGTGGGATCTGGCACCGTATGGTACGACTGGTATAATCAATCCTCGGTGACAGGAATTACAGCCGGTCGGAATATCACAATAGATGCACCGTTAGGCCACATTCCTATTTACGTGCGAGGTGGCAAAGTCATACCTTTACAGGAACCGGGTCTAACTACTGCGACTGTGAGATCCAGCCCTTGGAGTTTATTAATAGCATTAGATAATGACGGGCATGCCAATGGAAGCCTTTACCTTGATGACGGGGAAAGCCTAGTACCGAACTCGACGACATGGGTGGACGTAAGCATTTACCCAACCTTTTTCTCATACATCATTTTATCGAATTCGCGTCTGACCTTTCTGTAGTTTATTGTCATGAACTCGACACTTAAGGCTATACCTTACGGCAACTTCACGGACACCAATGTACTCCGAAGCGTAACAATCATGGGAGCTCAAACCCCGATATCTAAGATTCACCTAAACGGTGAAGAGATATCATTCAACGCATGGGACTTGCAAAGCTCGAACCGGGTCTTGAAAATTACGAATCTTAGCTCGTTAACCGCCGGGGGTGTTTGGAATAATGAGCTAACTTTGAATTGGTTAATGGCTTAGTAAAAATAATGCTTTCTCGTAAATCAAGCGGTGTCATCCCATGGGTGATTCTTTGTTACTAATTTGCGTTTTGATAGCCTTTTCATAGGATCACAAGCAACTCGCTGGCGCTTAAAATGCTTTTTGATTTTATGCGGCCGTTATTCGTTAAGGGTTTTACGGTTTTTAAGGGGATTGATGTTAGTAATTTCGCTTATTCATTAATGCTCCGTGTGCGTATCGCTGGCTGCATTAGTCGGCTTCTTTTTGGCGTTCGATGCTGCTGAAAAAAGAACATAAAGCAGCCTTTGAGGGTGATATTCGGCGGTTTTCCGAGTGATAGCATCGGCGCCGGAGTTATCTCTTAAAGCGCTATCCTCGGGGCTTATATCTAGCTGTAATAATCATCGTCTCGGTGGCAGAGAACTGGCGGCGTTCTAACGGGTTGCAAACGCCTCTCAGATATGAAAGATTTCTGGTGATTATTAAGTGTCGCCTCCTGCATAAAGGCCCTGGGTATCGCCATTGATCCCTGATCATAGACAGGTTTAAAGAAAAAGTGCGAGGGCGTGCGGTGTATATAAGAGACTAGCCGTTTCTCCCCGGTGACGGTACCTAAAATAACTTATAATCCGTGGGTGTTCCGATAAAAGATTACACGGGAGGTACTTAATAGGAAAAGCGAAGAAGCATAATAAAACACTACGATATCACTCAGCCATATATTACTAACACCTCACATGCCAGAAGTAATAACTACTTCATATGATTGAGAAAAGCCTAAGGTTTCGAGAAATGTAATATATAATAAATTTAACCGCTGCCCTCACCTATAATTATTGCAAAACGCTCATAATGAATTAAATAACCTTATAATCAACCCCTCACTACGGATGATTCATAACAGGGGTGACTTGGACCTTTTTCAGGGGTTGTCTCAGCCTCTTAAAATTTTATTTACACCGCGAAAAGAGCCTCAAATCCCTTAACAATAACACCATATCATTACAATCACTAAGATGCAATCGACAGTGCCTCTAACGCTCCTACACGAGGCCCCATCTGACCCTGAATCCTTAGGAAGTGAGATAGCGACTTTCCTACAGCAATTCCGGGATCCCATGATCAACGGGAACTGCCCCTATATACACATGCGAGCGATATCTTTCCACAGCGATCAAGACCGAGCCAACTGGATCGGGTACATGCCTGATCCCCTAACACGAGATCTATTCAGCAACTTCGGTGGCTCAGACCCCAAATACAAAAAGAACACCCAAATAGGTCTGTTCAGCACGCCTACCGGCCAGCTAGTAGGGAATCAGTGGCAAGACCGCGGGTGGCATGTATACGTGGTAGCTATCGTGCGGGATGCAATACCCGACAGGAAAGGAAAGCGTATACTGATCTGGGATTGTGACCCCGTGCCAACTGCTTCCGAAACAACTCGATGGCGAAGTGTTCTTTGGGGTAGACAGCGCACCTTTGTAGACTATCTACGCAAGCACAGGGCGATGTCAAAAGCTGAAATATGGTACAACACCGACGACAGCTACAGTGGAAGGAATCAGTGCCTTATGTTATCACTACAAAAGGTGGCTCAATGGGCCTCACTAGGAGATATAGGGTACTTAGGTAGCGAGGATCCTCGCTTCCAAAACTGTGTGAAGTTGAAACCTTGAACAGGAAAGAATAGAAGCTATCACGGGGTTTATTATGAGTGCTGGAATTAAGTGGCAGAGTGGCTGGCTGGTCAATTCCCCCCACCCACACAGCCAAGGCGCGCAGTGGACGCTAAAATATAATCTAGCGTCAAGGGTTCGGGCCTCTGATTCGTCCGCTTCGTCGGAATGTACTCTTTAGTTCAACATAGATCTACACAATTATCCCATCACCAATCGGTCTTAAATCTGCAATTCCCTTTAAGAATTTGAAAACCCTCATTCCAGCGATCAGAATGGTCTAGGTTGCACGTTTCAAGCAGCTCATTTGACAAAGATATCATTTGTTGAAACCCAGGTCTATTCTGAAGGAACTTCGCAGCAGAGAATCACTCCGGCATTGGGCCCTACTTTCAAACGCCTATATCTCAATCAATTCCTATCGCACAATTATGCATCCTGGACCATCCAGAGGCTCTTGGTCTAATTAATAAAAGACTCCTGAAAGCACGGTTATGGTACGTAAAATTATTGAATTATTTAATCGCGAAAGTGAGATGCAATGCTTAGGGTCAAAGGCTCAAATCGGCGAATGAAAGACACAGATTTCCGGCGCTAGGGTTATCTTAGCGTAGCCCGCGCGGCGATAACGGGAGAGGACGGTGCGCGAATAAACCTGCTAATATTCGCACTACCAATACAACTTCCCCCGCACTAACACCTTTTAGTACGTAGCGCTATACGAAGGTCGGTCGCAAAAAACCTTTCAACGCCTTAAAACTGATGAGATTAATTTCATTAAGTGCTTTAAAAAGCGTTCAAGTGAAAAGAATCGAGCACTTCTAATAATCGGGTCATTATAATGCCCGAGAGGCATCGGTTTTATATAAAGGCAGGTCCATTCGCGTAATGTATTTCTTAATTAACGCCGCGCAGTGTAAGCGCTAGCGTGAAAGATCCGGGCCTCTCATTTGCTTAATTAATTAAAATGTACTTTAAAACATATCTCAGCTTTATATAATTACCACCACCGCCCTCGAGATTTAATTTAATCGCAAATTACATGTTTTAAAAGCTCTTAACTCGGCGATTAAAATAATCCAAGTTACACGGTTAAAAAAAATAAACTAAGTCGAACATTATAGGTTGAAGTTAAAGGATATTTAAAGGAAATTTTGCCGTAAAAATTCACCCCGCGATATTATAACATTTGGCTTAGCTTTTAAACGCTTATATTTATATTAATTTAAATCGCAGAAACGTGCATTTTAAACATTTTAAAAGCCTTTTATTTACCTGATAATTGCCAGTTTCATACATAATTATAATATTTAAAGATCTTAAATTATTAAATGTTAAAAATAAAATGCAATGCTTAAGGTAAAAGGCTTAAATAAGCAAATTAAAAGCTTAAATCTTAAATATTAACTTAAATTTTAGCGTATATTAGGTAATAATAGCTTAAAAAATACATTATATAAATAAATCTGCTTTTAAATAATATAAGGCGTATAAAAGGCCTTTAATTAATCGATATAATGCTATGTTACAGGTATTATACGGTTATATAACCTGGTTCGAGGGAAGCTAAAACGCTTTAATGTTATGTTAATCCCGAGTGAAGCCACTGTAATAGCTTACGTAACGCGCGGAAAGGTGTGAGCTTTTTAAAGGGCTAAAGGTACGTGCTAAACCTCTGAGAAATTAGGCCGGATAAGCGAGCACCTGCAATGCAAATCCACCCGAGGGTGTTAAAGCTTATAAAAGAAATGTTATAAGCGAGCTTAATACCCTATAAGTAAGCCTATTCGGCGTGCTATAAGAACATGAATAAGGAACGTGAGCTGGGTTTAGACCGTCGTGAGACAGGTTAGTTTTACCCTACTGATGACCTCACCGCAATGGTAATTCAGCTTAGTACGAGAGGAACCGCTGATTCAGATAATTGGTTTTTGCGGCTGTCCGACCGGGCAGTGCCGCGACGCTACCATCTGCTGGATAATGGCTGAACGCCTCTAAGTCAGAATCCATGCCAGAACGCGGTGA